>CAEGAE010010830.1:0-12102 GCA_903067095.1 Girardinus metallicus
TCCCAGGCCGAACTTGAAAACTGGACGTTATGCTGCTAACACTTAGCTTTCGTCAACAACTCAGGCGGAAGTGAGAGAGTAAATAAAGTCCTGGCCGGAACACGGTGCGCTAAATAATAACACATAATATAACGAGGCTTCGAGGCGGATCAGTTTTCCTCGAGGAATTTTAATAATCGAGGTACTCGAATCACTTGAGGAATCGTTTCAGCCCTAAAGCACAGTTTCTGCAGAGTTTCAGTGCCTGATTTTTCTATCACCGATTTAGTAGAGGTATTGATTCAGATTTTGAACAATAAATGTCAATATTTTATTTTACTTTGTTGCAAAATTGAATGTGTGTGTCTTCTCAGAATAGGTATAGTAAAACAAAAAGATGTTTTCTATTAAAATGTCCAAACATAAAAAAAAAAAATGTCTATTTCTGCATACCTGAATATCTACAAATACTGTTTTGTACATTTTCCTACAAGATTATGTAAAACAGAGTTTTATTTTCTTATCCATTTTACTGTTAATTTTATGTGTTGCCTCTATACATGAGCCTTTGTGTTGTGAGCAGTCATTTTTATATATATATTACAACCAAAGGCAAAATCACACTGTTTCTTGTGAGAGATCAAGAAGACTCACATAGTGTAAATGTTAAACGTAATTTTACTACTTTAAGACAAAGACTTGATTATTGAATTGATATTTCAAAGCATCTTTACCCAAAGATATTAGCGAAGTTAGTGTAAAAGCAGCTGCTATGTGCATTTCCTGTAGAAATGCACACAGTAGAAAAGTTTAAACTTTCTTTTGAGATTTCTTAATCCAGGCAGAATTTGCTTCTTAACAGGGGAAACCAGAGCAACATTGTTGTCATATGTTCACCTTTCTGATATCTGATAAGCTACTCATTGTAGCTGTCTGAATGAACAGCCAACATGCCTTCATTGAAAATATTCTTCCCTTTCTAAAAGATTTTTAATATCTTTTGTCCTTCCTTTAACTGTCTCTGTGACATTCAGAATATCTGCTTTCTTTACACAAAAATAATTTATACACTGAATAATCTTGTTGTTTGCTAATGTTTTGGTGCATTTACTGACCATGAAAAAAGAAATGTGTGGCTATAAGTGACCCTTGTGAGGTTGGTCAAATACTTTTTGGGGGGTTAGGAGTAGGTGGTACTGAGAAACATTATTACAGGGTGTTTGTCCGTCCTTTATAAAGCCTTAAATACATGTATCCAAAATTAAATATCTTACATTTAAGCTGGCCTTAAATGCAAAAATGGGTGTTAAATTTTGAATTAGTGGGACAGTTATTCTTGTAGAACTTTCTTTTTATTTTTCTCGTGGGACTTTTCTCTCAGGCAAAAGTTTGATTTGAACGCAGACATCTGCACTGCGTTTTAACATACCTTTGGTTGCTAGCTAGCTTTATGCATCCATCATGGATTAGTGTAAATTTATTTCTTGTTGGCTGGACAAAGTTTGTGCATTTCTGTGGAGATATGGGCATTACATTTTATTCATAGTGGTCTTAGAAAGGCCTTATAACATCTTAAATTTGAGTTGATTTCTCAGTATTTTACTCACCAGATTTAGGATTAAATAATCTTTTAATTTCATTTTCGTTTTCTAGCCACATGATTTTCCCTATCTGCCAAAAGTATGAATAATTTTGGGCTTCCATATATAATTCCACAAACTCCATGATCTTGTTTGACCCGAGCCACCAAATGGTTTGTACTAGCAGTCATGTTTTTATTGTAACTATCTCTTGTGTTCCAGGATGTTAAGTAGCAACCGGAATGCTTTTGCTTTGATGAGCTGTGATGGGAACACAGTTACTAAGCAATGAGGTGTTATTGCTACTTTGTTACTGTTTGATGCCCAGTTTAAAAAGAAAAACCTTGTTTGCATCTATCACTTCCTAATGACAGGAAGCTACAACAAGAACAGACTCTTTTATAACACACTTTGAAGACAGAAATTCGTCCTGAAGTAGGTGGCTCAGTTGACGTGAAGGAAGGAGTGAGGCATCATGGGAGGTTCAAATTGAGCCACCTGAGAGCCATCAATGGAGGGTGCCAGAGAGTGAAAAGGGTCAAAGTTGGGGTGTCACAGGCAGCACCCCCACTATTACCCTCATAGTTAGCATCTTACTCACAGTCTCTTTATTTCAGGTGTTGCTTATCTAAGCTCATCTTGTGGGACTGTTGAGTTTGACTTGCCTTTGCAGCCATATCACAGTATCTTTTAATGAAAAAAATGGAATATTTCCCTACTGGCTAACACAAAATTGAGCAAGCCTTAAAACAAAATTGCTCATGTGAGGTTACTGCAGCCTGTGGCATTGACATTCATACTTTGCATAGACAGACACCACAAATGGATGAGTTACAAGATAAAAAGCTTGGTTTTTGTGCAGTGGTGGTATTCAGTAAAAACAATTTGAGCTCTTGAAGTCTAGAAGTTTTACTATAACTTTCTTAAAGCTTAGGGACACTGCAAGGCTTCATGTAACTTAAAAAAACAAAGGATGTGGACAGACGGGATATCATTAGATTACTTAAAATTGTTCGTCCTATGCTATTTTCGACTTCCCTCAGAAGTTAGTTTGGATCTGGGATGGATGAAAACCAATAGGATTTTCTCATTATTGTGCTCGGTCACCAGGGTAAAAACTATTAGCAGAATAAGCTGATGAAATGTTTTTCTCTGCTCTAAGCATTGAAAACATAGAGGATCATAGTTCTGTGTGAACCAGGAGTTTAATAGTATACAAACAGATGGTTTGTTAAATCTGAATTCTTTGTCAAAATTTCAACTTCAGAAGACATTCAAACAAATTTCTTTCTATTTTGGAAATTTGCTGTTAACTGCAATTATTAGCAATCTTTGGGTGTTTTATTTTTTATGGGTCAAAGTGGGAGATCATGGAAGTTTTTAAATATTACAATAACTTTAGTGGAAGTATTTTCTTTCTTTTTCTACCTAATAACTTCCTACCTAACACATCTGATACAAATTTCAATTAACTTTCTAAATATAAACAATCAGAAAATATCATTCCACTGTAGTGTTTTTCACCTGAACTGAAAACAATGTACTTGTTTCTATGCACATTTCTTGGGGCTAAGCCCTTAAAAAAACAATGATTTGTTCCATTGTTCAAAGTCAGTATTAGCAGTGTTGGTTAACTATGCTATAGGACCAGAGCCTAATGTTCTGAAGTGATATGATTTAGCATGTTTAACATAGACATGCTGCCTTAGATGACAAGGAAAATGTTGCTCTCCCTCCCCCCCAATTTCTCTTGCACTTGCAGATGTGCTCATGCGTACTGCTTTTAATGATGATTTCAAAAGACAGCAAAACTCTGCACTGCTACAAGATGTTGGTCTTGTGAAGTCAGCAGGAGAACCAGCGTATATATTTGGTAACTGGATTAATCAACAGCTATAATAACACCTTTGTTGTAATCTAATTTTTAAGAGCAATATTAAATCATCCTAAATATGGCTGTAATTGATTTGATTGATAATCTTGTAGTTTTAAAGTCTTTTATTCATTGTACAATAAATTCATTCATTTAATTAATATATTGCTTCATGTCTGAAAATGCTCTTGTGTTTAAAGGAGCAATATTATGTAAAATTCACTTTTCTGAGCTTTACATCTTGTTACATTGTTATTCTTTCATCAAAAACAAACCTGTTGTGTTGCCGTCATGCATGTTTGAGAAGTCCTTTAATGTCCTGTGGCAACCATTCAGTTGTGCAAAACACCTGGATGGGACAGAGCATCGCCTTCGAAGACGAAGCTCCTCTTCAGAACTGCAGTTTCCAAGTTTCTGAGCTTCAGCATTACAGACCACTTCTTTCCCGCATTCCCCACTCAGCTCCTTCAGAGTAGCCAGCAGGAATTAGCCAATTCCTGGTTGAACTGCGCATCACGTGAGCGCATCAACTGAGCTCAGCTGAGCTTCTCAGTGCAACGCTGGTAAAAACATTATAGGGTTAATAGAGGAGAGATGTTGTGATGACTTCCTGAGGGTGGAGTTGCAGAAAGAGCAAGAGTTTCTTAAAGAGACAGAGGCCCAGTTTCACTGGGTTATATCACAAAGTCAAATCTCTTAAGTTATATTTGATATATATAGCATTTTCATAACAACTGTAGGTAACATACTTGATTGTGCTATAAAATGGCACCACATACCTGGAAAACACACAACACAGCCCCTTTAATGCATAATTAGAGCCAATTTCTTCTGCATGGTATTCCTGGATTTAATGGAAACAGTGTATTTGCACCACTGAATGTAATCCCACTCATCGGAAACATGTAGAATGGGTCCAGTCACGACCCAGCAGCTGATGTGTATCTGAGTCATGGTCTTGGTTCTCTAAATGTCGTCTCAGAGGGAAAGAAGCTGTGATGCAACAGATGCACCCCGATCAAATACCTTTAAAGTGACTGTTCCACCTCTGCTGTTCACTCAACACCTTGTAGTGATGACAAACCGTCTTAGACTGAGCATTTGCTTTAGATCTTTGGTCAGCTGGAAGATCAAGCTGTCACCCTTTGAAGTTTATCCTAATGAAAATGTTGTGCACATGAAAAGGAATTCATTGCAGTATATTTCATGAAAGCCCATCTGGGGGCACATGATCACCTGTAGTGACCCTCAGGGTTTTTTTTTTTCATGTATTACAAGCTCTCCTCTAGCACATCTGGCTTAAACGGCCTTAAACACACAATTTATTGTCATTTTATACAATAATAGAAATCAGCCTGGTAAACACACCTCTTGAGCATTCTGTTCTCCATTGTTTTTTTCTTTCTTCAGAATTTGTTATAAAAGAGTCATTTTGGAAAGTTGGGATGAGTGACTTCATTACAAGAATGTCTCGAATCCTCTGGGCCAAGTTGCAGCTGTGGCCATGAGTTGCCCCCTTCACCTCTTTCCTCTCCAATGTTGCCTCTTTTGGAACCTCATCATGTTTGGCTGCATTTGCCTCCTCTCCAGCACTGTTGTGAAATCTCTAAGCCTTTATCTTTTCTTTCCTGACTAGGCTAGCTCGACATGCTGAGGAATTATGAGCAGCTATTCCCATCAGCCAAACGTACATCACCATTGGCGACTGCTGATTTGCGTTATATCTGCCCTCCACCACTCCTCCGGATCTCGGGCTTATTTTAGCTCGGCAGAGAGAAGGAAAAAGCTCAGACACGAGTATTTTTAGAAATATGTGGTAATAGGGCTCTTTTAAAAAAAATTCAAAGTGTCATGTCATAGCCCTACAATTTGTTTGTTCTGCTGACTTTCCGTTGCATCCTTCAGGGAGAATTTCAGTGTGCAACACTAGCTTAGCAGAGTTGGGCATGTCAGCAAGGCTTAGGATGCATGCTTATGATGGACACGTCTGCTGATGTGAGTGTGGATGAGGTAATGTGCTGTACCACACCGCTCTAATTTGGGAGCAACCTTTGACTTACACAAATGCTTCTTTGTCTCATAGCTTTAAAAAGTCAGCTTTACTCTGCAACCTTGAAGTTACAAAGTAAAAAAAAAAAAAAAAAAACTTGTTTCATTGGCTAACTGAATTTTCAGATCAGACCTAGAGTTTGTTGAGGCCGTTATTTTTTTCAGTGGGTGCATTATCCAGTGACTATTGATTATTTACTAATGATTCTGGGTTTTGAGGATGATTTTTTTTTTTTTTCCTTTTTCTTGGCGCTATTGGCCAACTCTGAAGCAAAGGCTTGAAAACTCCTCGTCTTTCAGGCTACCACAGTGTGCGCCAAACCCACCCCCATCCCCCAGTCCCAAGAGAATGTAGGCCTCAGCCCAAGCTCTGTGCGGCTCTAATACTGTAACTGGACAGCCTTCATTGGGTCAAGTGGAGATTTGCGTCGGAATCTAGGGGAGATTTTGTAATGCTCTCACCAGCCACCAGTGTGTCAGGATAAATACAAGTTTGAATAATTGGTGAAAAAATGATTCTGTCTTTGGCACAAGATCACAGATTTGAAACAAAATGCAACAGCGTGAAGGCAAAAAGTTAAATGTCAGGAACATGTCTTGTCTTATCAGTTTCTTACCTGCATACCTCTGATTCCTTAGACTAGATGAGAACTGTTCTTTGCTGGAAGTGTACCAGAGATTTGTTGCCAATTCCTGATCTATCATTTTTTTTAAGGTTTGACCTTCTGATACAGATATTAGTCCATTTGAAAATTTTCTTGGCATAAAGCTTCAATAATGGTTTAATACATTTGAAGCAAATGCAGATGGTGCAGAAAGTGAGGGAGCACATATTGTATTTGAGGATTTCACCATTTTACAACAAAGAGAGTTTGGAGTTCAGTTTGTAAACTAAATGTAACATCCATCCATCCATTTTCTGTACACCCTTGTCCCTTAGTGAGGTCAGGAGGTGCTGGTGCCTATCTCCAGCTAACGTTCCAGGGGAGAGGCGGGGTCACCCTGGACAGATCAACTAAATGTAATATTTTATGTTAAATTTATTAGAGAAGTTAGAGTTATTAAAATTGACATTTTGTCCCTGTAGAACGTAGACTTGTTTTGGCCCATTTTCAGCCGGTTTTCCAGTCATGCAATTATATTTTATTTTTTGTGTTATGCATAGTGTTGTGTAAAAGTGATTCACACCTCACGACAAGCTCCTGATCAGTAATCACACTGTCGCACAAAAATCAAACCTGTTTGAAATTCTGGTTGTTCCTTGTGAGGGAATCACACTGTTGAAGCAGAGCCAAGAGTCAAATTTACCTGAAACTCTTATTCACTGGTCACTCACTGGAATGTTTCTTAAGAAAGTATAAAAGTAATTCGGCTTATTATAATTAGTACAGCAAGCAATACGATGTATTATCATCATAATTAAATGTTGCTTGCTTGTAAGTCGTGTGTTGGAAAGAACACAGGCAGAATTTTGAATACTGGAGTTTATGAACTTTCAGTATCTTCAAAGTCATATGAAAGAAAATATTTTTTCCTTAAGCATTTCTATCTGCATATTTATTTCAAGTTCACTTATCTCTCTCATAGCTGCAAAACACAACTTCAGTAAAAGGATACAATAAAATGTAGGGAAGTTGAAGTTTCTCTGCATAGAACAGCAAGTACTGTGATGGACTGGCGACCTGTCCAGGGTGTACCCCACCTCTCGCCCAAAACGTTAGCTGGAGCTGGGCACCAGCACCCCTCCCGACCTCACGAGGGACAAGTGTGTAAGAAAATGGATGGATGGATGGATGGAGAACAGCAAGTAACGCAAAGGAAGCATGTTTGTTTTTGTTGAGCATTTTTAGTCTTGGTGAGTGTCTCCTCACTTTCGCTTTTTCTTTTTCTTCTCCGAAAATCACTGAACCTTGCGATGTAATCGTAAATATAGAGCTGGAGCTGAATACAACTGAAAATATCGTGCAGTGTATGCCAAGCTTTACTTGACCTTTGAGATTTCCAGAAGACTGCCAACATTTCCAAATTCAGCATGTTCCATGATGGGCAAAGGTTGAAAGCACAAAATCAATAAAATAGAGAAGCTCTGGTGACATCGCACATCTTTCTGCTTTCTCTGATTTCATTTGTAATCACTTTAATGGCTCTGAAAATATAAAACCTTGACATTTTTTTCTTGCAGTCCACAGAGTGTTGTTACCCTGATCTGATAGCACTAGGGTTTGTTTAATTTACTCATGCACATTATTTGTTGCACATTATTTCGCAACAAATAATGTGCATTTTCTCCTGTGTGTATTATTTATTGGCAAGAGAGAATATACAATAGGAGATTGTCTTGAGGGAAATGAGCTTTAGGGCAATCCAGAGTGAGGACTTTTGCCACTCCACTTAGAAGTACATTGTAGAATAGTTTTGCATGGCTTTCTTATCCTAAAAAGCCTGAAGTTAAACTAAGCAATTGTCCAATTAAACTGTGACTTGGAGGAAGCTCTGCCAGTCAAATCATCCAACCCCACTGCACTGTGTCCCTCGCTTTCTTGTGTCCTCTCTCACCAACAGAAAGAAAAGCGTTCATCATACGGAAACACACATATGCCAGAAGGCCTCAAACCTTACGATAATTGCAGTTCTGCCAACATCCCAAAAGGCTTATAAGGAAGTAGTGAAATTATCAAGCCATCAAAGTATCAAAGAGACCAATGCATGCAGACACCATCGCTTATTTTTATAGACAATGACCTTCCTGCCCCATATCCGGCTATTGTTTCCTGGTACAACTGGGCCTCCGTCAGATAGGCCATAGGGTCTCTTGCAAATGCTAAGCAAAGCAAAGGAACATGATTCAGTTAGTGCAGCTGCTATCTTAGATTAAAAATGTAGATGCTTATTCAGAATATAATCATAAAACAGCATATAATTGTATAGTATTTGGCTGACGCTTTGTTAGTATCAAAAATTAAATTACATAACATTTCTCAACCCAGATTCTGTGTGGGTAACATCCAGAAGCATGCAGCTGCAGCTCCTGTATAGTCAAGCATCGCAATATATTATGTCGAAGTGCTTCTTATTCACACTCAAGACAATATTGGCATTTAAAACTTGTTAACTTGACTCTAAAAACCCAAAGACAAAATTTTTATGATACTTGCCTTTATCATTTGGAACATAATGATCTTTTTCACCCCCCATCTCTACAACCAAATGCGACGTTTAAGCAAACATTTGGAACGAGAGCAGCACTGGTGCAAAATAATGACCAGGAATAAAACATGACATTGCAATACTTTGTTGGGCTTAGTTAAGCTTTGATTTCTTGCTAAAATGTTCCTCTTAGATTTCATAGGTTTAAACAAAGACCCAGTTACTGTGCATATGTGAACATTTGCCAAGTAGTAGTTGTAAGTTCCAAATTCTCCAGCCTTTGTGTAGTAATTGATCAATAACATGACTAATTTAATTAGTAGCAATACAATCAGAAGATCTAAAACAACTGATATTTTTTTTGCCAGTGCTGTATAATTCAAATTTTGTGGGCTAAAATTAGTCACTCCAACATGACCACTGACTGCTTTTCTTATGTTTACCTTTTTAGCCAATCCTGGTATGTCTGGCAGGATTTCTTGAAAGTTTTGTTTCCCATTTTGGTTTGAGTAATTCTCAGCTCAGCTCACCAGTCTGGAATTCTTCTTAATCGACACCTCACTGATCTAATGTAGTCATACATGACTCATTCCAGGGAAAAATTAAAAAGCATCTCTCAAACTTTTTGAGAAAGTGTCCACCACAGGGAGTATTTATTATATATATATATATTTTTTTTTTTTTCTTTTGAGAATTAAACAGATTTGATGAGTACTTGAGATCTAAAAGAGGAAGAGGGTGGCTAAGTTCTAACACTAAATGAATTCCCAAGCTAATGGCTGGCTGACTACATAAAACTGAAATCCTGAAGCTAACAACCCATGGGCCCTCTGCTACACTGTGTAAACCCTAATGATGATGGTATACATAATTTATATTGTGAGTCTATATAAAAAAAAAAAAAAAAGAACTAAGTGACAAAACACATGGGAAATGACTCAGTGGACCAGATGTGCATTTCTTTTTTGGGGGTTTCCTCTCTTACATTTCCCCTCTCTGTGTCTTTTATCTTTCAGTTTGTATGATCATTCTGTCTTCATTTGACAAAGGAAGAAGATAGGACACAGCTTAGCATGCTTTGGCTTCTCTCATTGTGCTGTATCTTTTGAAGTCAAGCAGGTAAATAAATGATCAGCAGCTGTATTACTTCATTTGCTTTGAAGCAACCAGCCACAAACAAAGATCAGATTTAAATGGTTTCGTTCATTGTAGCATACTGTGCATACTTTGTGAAACCTTCAATAGACCCATTTTGTTTTTTTATTTTTATGGTCAAATTGCACTAAAGGTTCATTCAAACACCTTCACTCATGCTTAAATTGGGTAAATTTGCTAACAGTAAAATCAATAAAATTTTTATTTTTGTAGCATTCTACTTTGCAATTGCACTTTTGCTTTGTTCCCAAACTCAACGAGTAATCACATAAAATGATCTCATTCATTAGGAAAATGTTTTAATTGTGATATTAATATTGAATACTGTAATGACAATTGAGTTAAATTTCCCTCACTACTCTGCATAGATGTCTCCTCTGCAAGCTGTTTCCTGAGTTGAGAGGCTATGCTCATTATTCTCCTAGTTTCATGCAGAGTGGTTCTAAAAATTTTCTGACTTCAGCAAACCTGGGTTAGCATGCAAAGAAAAAGGTCAGAGAAAAAGCTATGATTCTGTACCTTCTATCTAAATCAGTTGCATCAGATCATGGAATGTTAAAAAGCCTTGATCATCCACCATGTCAGAGAAAGATGGACACATGTAAGTAGTTACTCAACTCTGCCATTTATGGCAGTGAAGCGTCCGTCTCTACTAGCTAATGGTTGCTCAACTTCTCCATTAAATTTTTGTCTTTTAAATATTTTATTGTGAATAAAACTCTGCAAGAAGCAGTAGCATGTTGTACTCCGCAATCATATTTCTTTTTCCCTGCTGTCATTATGTAGCCATGATGTAGGCCTCTGTCAATCTTTCTGCTGCTTTGAATTGAAAAACGCTGTTGGGCTTTAGAGAACCACACTCCGCTCTCTGGCGCCCACTTGTTCAAATGCACACACAAACGTGGAGTTAAAACTACATCAGCTGGTTGGTGCTTCCACACAGGTTAAAGATTTTGCTGTTTCTGTGGGAATCTAAGCTGATGAATGAATGACCATATCCTCTTGTGTAATAATTACTGTGTGGTGTGTTGATCAGAACGTATACCAAGTGTGAAGATTTGCTACCATTGTTCAACACCTTAGTTCTTTTACATGGCCTTTTGGGAAAGCAGCTGGGTGATGCAGTAAATGATTACCTTGCTGTCTGGGACTGTTCTTTGTCTCTGCATAAATCTAAAGGTTTCAATTTATGCATAATCTTGATCTTTAAATGTTGTACACATAGATTAAAACATATTGAAACTAAACTACTATATTTTTTAAATGTCCCTGGAGGATAAAATAAAAGCTTTGTGGACAAACAAGGTTAAATATCAATTAGGATTGCTATCTGAGGTCCTAACCTTTGGGGGTCACATTGTTAAGGCTGACTGCTTCTGGAGCTAAACTGGTATGAAAGCAAAACACAGGCCCTTCGATTAGTGTTGGTGTCACCATCAGTGTGTGTAACATGACCGAGCTCAGCTGGAACTGAGGTCATATTGATTGGGCAACAACCCCGGGCTGTCTTATGATACTATCAATTCTCAACTGTATCAATTATAATTGTGACTGAAAAACAAAGGTAAAGACAACTCGCAGGATTCTGGTACAAACACTGGGAAAGTATACCAGATCATATGATAATGATAATCCAGGAACAACACAAAAGTCTCTGAAAAGATGAACATGTCACTTTCAGGTGTCTAGAAATTTCACATGAAACATAAAGCAGACTTGTTCAGGTCCACAATCCTCTTCCTGATATCTTGCCAATTTTATTTGATGTTTCCATGATATCACACAATGATCCAGTCTGTTTCTGGTGTTAGATAAGAAAAACAAAAATTACAGGTCACCCACAGACGGGTTTCCAGTTGTCAAATGCTATGGATTAGAGCTGTTCTAAATAAATGTTTTAGTAATCGAGTAATCTATTGATTATTCTTACGATTAATCGAGTAATCGGATAAAAAAAGATAAAGTAAAACATTGGTAAATCTAACATAACAGCAGTGTTACTATCGCATATCAATATCAGTCCAATTTTTCACAGTTGAGCTTCTCTAGTAACTTTTCTGTAGTTTAGAAAATTTACTCGTAACAATGTTAGCTCACTTTCCAAGTTAACCTGAAGAAAAGTTGTACAAAAATCAGAAATTATATTCAATTTAATAATTAAGAGGCAGGCTCACAAATACGCTTATAAAAAATGTTTATACTCCAGCTTTTCGTTTATACATTCATCTTAATTCAATATAATAGATGAACTCTCACCTTGCCCAGACATTTATAGCTTTTGTGTTTTTGTTAGCGACGGGATTTGACACCTTCGTTCAT
>CAEGAE010010834.1:0-38244 GCA_903067095.1 Girardinus metallicus
TATATATATATATATTAAGCACCGAAACTAAGGGAATGTAAACCTACAAATTCGCACCAGTTTGTGCAAAGAAAATACCTTTTTTTTTTTTTCTTTTTTTTTTTAATATTTGCCTTTTTGAAGACTTTATAGTTGGTGTTTTGGTATTGTTAATGTCTTGCAGAAACACATAATTGTCTAGTGATATTTTCAAATTTTCGGTGAACTTTAGACATTTCTTAACTGAAAAATGCGGTAGGCTGCTGGATGACTGCCCTAGCAGCCCTACCACCGGGCTTTCTGGGGGAAACTCTGCAATATGTAATCAATTTGATGGATATTTTGATAAACATTTTACAAATTAGGTTGGTGTAACAGCAAACTACTATTACTGAATAAGACTGCATTGAAAGAGATTTAATTTGTACATAAAAAAAAAAAAAAAAAATCCTGGAACATGGAGCACATTTTCCACATTGTTTTGTGTTATATTCCTTAGAAAAAAAAAAAAAAAAACAGATTCTGTTAGCATCCAAACCTGCAGGTCAGACCTCAGAGAAAGCCTAAAATCTGTACTGGCCAGGAAAAGCCTGATCCGTGCATCCCTTATTTAAAACTACAAGAACCGTGACAGACAAAGCTGGATGCAGAGCTATGTCCATTTTGCCATCACGCACGGTAAGGAGGTTGCTAAGAAAAGTAAACAAAAAACAATTTTTAAAGTTCTCTAGTGAACTATTGCTACTACAATAAAAGATTCATTTATTTTATGGGTCTTTACATATTTTTACCAGGGGTGTTAATAAGTGTGGAGGGTGCTATATATCATTTATGGAGAAAATGACATGGTCATTAGCCTTTTATGGAACAATAATATTCCACGGATGATTATTTTATTTTTTTCTCTGCTTTGTTTATTACATTGCCAATAAGTGTAGCAGAAATGGAGTGAAAGATTCAGACAATATGTCTCCCACACAGATTCACTTCACTCCACTCAGCTGAGATTTTTAGGGATTTCATAATGCTACGTTTCAGCAGCAGGAACTTTTGCAGATAATCAACATGTGAAAAAAATGTAGGTGTGTTCAGTTTGTGATGCGTCTTTGCGGTTGCTTATTTCACATTTTTTTGAACCTTTCAGATTCTTCCTAAAGACTTGTTGGTTGGGTTTTTCTACTTTTTCATCTTGGTTTTTGTTTCTATTGTGCAGACCTGAAGTTTAATGACAAATGTCACTTTTATTGTGTTCTTAGAGCTTTGTTTTTTTCTTCTTTTTTTCCCCCACAGCATTGTGTTTTTATTTTATTTATTTCTCTGTTTTGTTTATACCATATAAAAAACAAAACAGGGAAAAAAAGCTTTAAATTAAATAAGACCTATTAATTCATACAGTATATCACTTTACCGGTTAAAACCCAAAAAAGCAAAAATATGTATCCATATTTCTCCTTATTATCATTGTCTAAAGCTGACTTGTGGGCCTGATGCATGTGAAAGGGAATACCTTCAATTATGACCTAATGCTTCAGTATTTTTGTTTTATTAGTCTGGGCAATTCATCTTGAGCCTAACAATGCTGGAACTTGTCTGGTTATTGTGGGTATAATTTAGCGTGGAGACACACTTTTCCTGCCAAATCTAGAGAATGATGTGAAGGAATTTCAGACTCTAGTGGCCAAAACAAATACCAAATTGGGAAGGTAGGGTCAATAACATTTGCAATAGGGGGTTTCAAAGGGAGGATCTGAGTTCCTTAATTGTGAGGGAGGGAGGAATGCTGGGTACACTTGTTAATTCCCAAAGGAAAGTTGTGGAAGTTCATGAAATAAGATGTTAGATTTAAAAAGTTTGTTTAATGTTTAACAAAACAAATCAAGTCTTATAAAATCTGTCAAAGATTTCAGCTGGTGGCAATTTAAGCCAATGCAGTGATGTCAGTGAATGCGGAGTCAGAGAGCTTGAGGAGGCGATTCACGCTGTGTGAGAGTGTATGCACTGCTTGCTTCCTCAGCAGCTGTACTCACACGCTTTCAGCTTGGCTGGCTGTTGAGATTGTAAAATAACTCCTAAAGATGACATGCGTGAGCCAGGTGCTGCTGCAAGTTATGTCTTCAGCTAGCCCATGGATGTCACTGCTCCTGTTTAGTTTAGTTTTTTTTTTTTTTCCCATTACTGTATTTTGGCATGGGTGTGCAAACAGCTGCTAATAATTACACGCTTCAGGCAGGTGTTATGCAGGACGGAGCCCTTTGCGACAGCTGTAAACAGCCATCAGGGGATTGGGTCAGTGTAATGTAATAGGCTGCTATACAACCAAGGATTATAATGTGTGGGCTTGACCTTTGTGGGTGTTCTACACCAATGGAGACAAGTCCAGATTGAAACTCGTGGATACAAGAAATCCTCCCATCATTTGGAATGAAGATGACTTGAGATTATGTTGAACAATTGGGGACTACTAAAGAGGCACTAAAGAGGCAGCACTATGTGTTTTACAGGGACAGAGTGCCATTTTATAGCACAGTCAAGTAACTATGTTAGCTTCAGTTGTTATAAAAATGCTATATATCAAATATGACTTAAAATAAGTTTTACTGTGTAATTTAACGTCTTAAAATTGTACCTTCATCTCTTTAAAAACTCCTGTTCTCTCTGAAACTCTTCAGGAAGTCATCACAACAGCACTCCCCTATTAATGTTTTAGCAGCGTTTTTACTTTGCTCCAAGGAGCAGCTTGTATAAGGAGCTCACCAAATGCGCAGTTGCATCAGGTGTTTGCTAATTTCTTCTGGCTAGTCTCAAGGAGCTGAGTAGGGGCGTTGGGGGGCAGAGATGCTCTGCAACTTGGAAACTGCAGCTCTGAGGAGGAACTAGGTCCACCCAGGCTTTGTGCACAGCTGAATGGTTGCTATGCAGATTAGAGGATTTCTTATGCATGAAATAATTAAAGCAAAATTCCAGGTATGATTTAGATAAGGGAATAACATTATGGCAAGGTGTAAAGCTAAAAAAAAATCTTTTTTCAATAATACTGCCCCTATAAGGAAGCTTATTCTTTATATCCAGCTACATAGTTTAAACTATTTTTTCACTTTTTAGCAGCTACATGTTTAAAAACAGATTTGTAGTACATATAACTGTCCATATAACAAGAAAACTATGATTACTTAAAATTTATCAAGTTGCTTATATTATTTAAATTACAACATAGTGGGTTCAAAACAATCATGTGATTGGAATTAAGGATTAAGTAAAAGTAGAAACATGGTAAACGTTAAACTAAAGTAATATTCAATGGAAAATAAATGGTGAGAAATGCACATTTACAGCAAAATCTTCAAACTTGTTACTTGTTTTATGAATTGAAACTTCTTTTGAGTTTTCAAAAGAAGTTTCAGGCTGGGTCCCTTTCTTTGCTGGAAAGGCACCCATCAGAGATTCTGTTGCTGATTCCAGATCCCTAAGTTTTTGTTTAGTTTTTCGCTGGAAGCCATGACCTGCTTAAATGTGATTTTAGGCAATTGTGTCTTCGCTTTAATTTAAAGCAAAATGACTTTTCCTACTCTCTGGAAATATTCAGTTTGTAATAACAAACTTAATAATGTTGTATTTTTGTCCTTAGTTTCCTCGTGATGAGCATGGCTAAAGCACATAGCACATTTTGCGTTGTCGTGTGCTCAGCTAGTTGAAGCAGTCTACTGAAAGGTTCTTACTGCTTTAATCAAATCTTCTTTTTATTTTTTAAACCTGTCTGTGAACTTCAAGATAGCCAACCTTGAATCTCTTTCCTCCATTGACAACTTGCACATATAATAGTTTTTTTATTATTATTATTATCATTATTATTTGTGAGATCTATCGGCACTGGGTAAAAAAGATTTGATTTCCAGTTTCTAACACAGGCACCGGTCATTGCCTGTCAAGTGTAAAATCATCCGATCACGGTCACAAGCAGAATGACCAATCTTGGTGCAGCTCATTTCCCTTCTCACTGACCCTTGAAATCTTGAAAAAAGGAGGCTCCTAAAATCTCAATGGGAGTCAGGCATGCTGGGAACTGTTGTTTTACCCTCAACAACTCTTCCTTTTCTGTCTTCACCTGCATTCATCTGTTGAGCAGTTGAATGGACATCAGCCCCGAGAGAGGAAAATGACTTCTGGCATTACTCACATAAACACACACAGACCTCCTCAGTATACTCTCTAAAGTTGGCCACTGTATGTTACCACGTTTCCAAGCATATTCCTATTCTTGTTGACCTTTCTCACCGTCACAAAAACCTAGCTCGAACCTGCATTGGTGTTAACCTCTTCACAATTCTAAGGCGCTTTATTGAAACATGCCTCATTCTGTCCCAAATTCTCCACCTCGTTCTCATTGTTGAGTCAATATAAAGCTCCTCCCGCTCCACAGTTGCTCTGGTAACCGCTTCTTGTAGCGTTCCCAGGCTGGGGCTGATGGCATGGCTCCCAGTTCTGGGCTAAGAGACAGAGGGGTTTCTCAGGAGACAGAACACAAATACAGCAATCCAAATAACTTAATCACCATCAGTGCTATAAAGCCTGTGTTCATAGAGGCTGACCCTGAGGAAAATGATTGCTTTGGAAAAATAAAAACTGCTGCACATAGGTGGCAGGGGTCTGCATGGACAGGTACTCCATTCCCTATGAGTTCATTGTAGTTTATGCACTATTTAGGTTTGGATGCAGTGAGTAGATTTCACTTCTCTTCTCATTGAGGTGAAGGAGAAAAATTTGCGAGGTATGGTTGACGCCTGAATTATTCATTAATTCGTTTTTATGCATTATGTATTTTACGTTTGTGCCGACAAACTCAGTCTAAATTCAGAAGTTAAGCCCGGCCATGTCTCAACTCCATCCAGACATTTAGGATGCCTAGAGCCCCCTGTGTTTATGTGTCTTGGATGTAAACCCAGTCCTTACAGAGTCACACACTCCATAAACACATCCTTCCTCACATTTGAAACAGTCATAGCAAATGACCTCTTGACCTCTGAGATTCTGTTATAAATTCATGCCAAAGTATAGCTGAGTGCATAGTAGGGCTGTCTCTGGGACAGTTAAGACTGGGGTTTGTTTTAGACGGCTCCACGACACAAACACATCTTGAACTTGTGTGTTTATTATTGTATCACTGTGATAAATGGAAGTGAAAACAGATGTGACACTGTTGAGTCCCTTTTCCTCTTTTGGGTCTGCTTTTCATCCAGTACGTTCTTTGCTAAAGTCTATTTTTTCTTACTTTGTGCTTTGTACATATCTTGTAATATTGTATTTTTCATTTCTTTTTCTGATCTTTTACTTACCACCCATTTCACGAGAGGGTATTCAAGCATACATTGTAGCTCCTATTTGATATGAATAAAGTCGGAAACACTGACGCTAAACTGATGTACTTACCTTAGTATAATGTTTTTTGGCATGTCAAAATGAGCAGATTATTATTTTTTGTCTAAATGACAAAATATTGCATGATTTTGCAGGGCCAGGTTTGCTTCGAGCCCACAGGTCATGGAAGACGTAGAAGAACATGCTCTGATCAGCTTAGAAAAAAAAAAAAACATTTTTAGCCTACATGCAGAACACCATGTGGAGGGAAACTAATAAATCATGCTGATCGACTTAACCTTCTGTGAATCATGATAGTGGCAGTGTCATGCTGCTTTTTCCAGCAGGAAATCTGTAAATGTGTTAAAAATGACCCAGTAAAAGTCCTTAGTTCACTAGTATTTTCCATCAAACCTGAGATTAAGCTAAATGGAAGAGACATACCCCAAAACTCTGAGTGAATATAATGCTTTTCTTTTTTTTTTTTTTTACAAGAGTGATAAAACAGTTTCCTTCCAAAGCACTAGTGTGCGTTGTTGCATCACATGAGGATTCTGGCTGTACCATGTCAACATGTAAAAAAATCCACCAGGAATGAAATAATCGTGGGTCACTGTACATCTTGGATTAAAATGAGCAAAACATAAACACAACCTTTAAACTTGTGTTCCTGTTTTTGTTGCGCTCTCCCAACAGTCCAGGCTGTCCCAGAAGCAGCAACGCATGATAAAGAACAGGGAGTCGGCATCGCTCTCTCGCAAGAAGAAGAAAGAGTATCTGCTCTCGCTGGAAGCTCGTCTGAAAGTAGCGTTGTCTGAAAACGAGGCGCTCAAGAGTGAGAATGGCAACTTGAAGAAGCAGCTGGAAGGCCTGCTGAGTCAGGTGAGAAATATTTTGAATGGACCTGAAAAAGATAACAAGTCGGGACAAAATAGTGTAGTAACATAAAAGTAATGTTTTTGCAGAACTCAGTTCTTAAAGCAACAGCACCCAAGAGGAGAGCTGTGTGCCTCATGGCGGTTCTGGTGTTCCTGGTGCTAAATGTGGGACCAACAAGGTGAGAGTCGCTCTGTTGGCATCTGCGCTCTACGGTGATTTGATTTGGTGGCTGAAGTTTTGTTTGAAACTAAAGGAGAGCTAAAGATGGAAGATACTGTTGCTGAACAGCTCCAAAAACCGCCACTAATTGTAACCCTGTAAATGTCTTTGATTACCGGAGAAACAGGAAGCCCCATGACTCATTGTAAGATTCTTCCTCATGTTGGAGGTTTAACAGAGCAAGCCAGCAGAAAACAGTATAAAACAATGAAGTATTTTATTGCTTTTTGTCTGCACAGGAAACCAAATGTTTATGGATTTCGTCAAAAATAAACTTGTTAGGTTAGCACTGACGTTGATTTTATCTCAAGAATTCTTCACTGTAGCAATGAGTGGATTTAGTTCAGTTGAAGGTGCAAGTCTGGTCTCATTCTTGTTTCATGTGCTATTATTGGGAAGGAAATTATTGGTAACATGCCTGTGCACTATTCCTGTTGTTGTTCAGACAGTTTAAAAAATAAAAATCTCATGTCTAATGGGTAATGACGGTTCAAAACTGCTTTGTTATTCAAAAGTCAAAGGAAGACATAGGCCAAACATCTAAAACATGTTTTATGTTGCAATTTTTCTTATATTGTTTGTAATAACACTTGACAAATTATGATTTTAACTAAAAACCTAACTGAGATTTTTAAAAAAAAAAAGCTTTGTTACTGCCAGCAGACAGAGAAATGGTGTAATTCCACAAACTAAAACTCAGCCTCCATCTCCAACAAAACGTCAGATTCTGTTTTCATTTTACAAAAATGTTTTCTTTTGGGAATAACTTTTTCCACAAAGATGTAAGCATGACTTGTTTGGAGAGATGATATTCTCTGCCTACTTTCTGAGCTCGGAAAATGCTCTTCTGGTTGTTTTCTAGTTCTCAGTAATGAATAAGTTTGCCTTTTCTCATCTTAGCTGAACTTTTTATACATTTGATATATTTTATTTGGATTTTATCCAATAGACCAACACTAAGTGGGACATATAAAATTAGAGGAGAAGACATGGTTTTAATTTTTGTTTTTTTACAAATAAAGTATAAAGGATGTTTGTATCTGCCTCTTTTATTCTGATCAATTAAATCTCAGAGCAAGCGGCTGTCTTCAGCGATCACCTAATTTGTGTACCTTTTTTTTACAAGAGCGCTAAGAAAAAATATGTTTGTTTTTTTAAAGGAAGCCACAAAAGTCACATTTGCAGTTTTCCTCAAACCGTAAACAGAACATAGCAAATGTGGGAGAAAGTGACTCTCTTTGACCCTTTTTACTTGCGTAGAAAATGTTGCTTGTGGCAGAGAAAACTAATATTCCTCATCACAGTGAACAAACCAAAACAACTCTGAGAGCTGTCATTGCCAAAGGTTTTCTATTAATACTGCCCTGAATTTAACTTTGTCCACATGCCCATTGAGCCACGTGTTGACTCGATGGAGCTGAAAAATACTGCCCGGCACATTTTAAAATTTTTTTTAATGAATTTTATGGATCCTTTTCATTCCACTTCCAATTATGATTTCAACTGTGTTGGTTTATGACATCAGCTCGCAATGTAATACTTTGAAGTCTATGGTTTTGTCACTCTGTGTCAGAAAGTTCAAAATGTCTGACTGTACTTCCAAATTGATTTTTTTATATCTGCAGTTCTCTTCAAAATAATTAATTTTAAAATGAACCCCCGTGTCATTTTTTCTTCTCTTTATCAAAGATTCTTATTTATCCATTACTATGCAGTTTAAATTTTAAACTGCAAGGGGGAGTTTAAAATTTAAAAAATGTATCCGAGTTTTTCACATCTTCCTGACTGTCTGTGATGTCGTCAGTTTGTTTCAGAGGGGCTCCTACTCCAACCTCGACGTTGCTCGCATGCATCACAGTGGCAGACACCTCCTAGATTTCACCGAATCCGACGTGGTGGCGGGTCCCGAGCTCACCAGCACACCTTTGGAGATGCCAGACAGGTGGGAATGGAGCTAAACCAGCATAGCTCACGTGTTTGTGCTTACCCAGTGTGTTAGTAGGCCAGGATGCACCTGTGCTTGGGTTCTGTCTCACCCTGTTCAGCTCATTTTTTCCACCTGTAAACATACGGGGAACTGATTAACAAGTTGTTATGTCAGCCTTTATATTGGCTACAGACCCACGGCAAAACAGCTGGTGCTTGTACTTCGAGTAACAAGGTGGAAAATTGGACTCAAGCCGTGTTTGACGTTTAGCTCTGTATTGTTGATAACAGTCTATTTTCACAGCAGTCTATATATTTGTCTTTTGACTTTAAATGACCTGTAGGCTGAACAGTCACATTTTGGAAATTGCATAAATAACATTTCTTTATTGGTAAACTACCAGAACCTGCATGTATTTTGCAAGGTGGTCATCTAATGTCTGAACAGCATTACTAGCCTGCGTTGCATGCTAGCTCCCTTTGCAGGGCATGTCACATGTTAATTTAAACCATTCACCAGTGGTATCGGGTTTCCCTGCAGCATTTAACCAGCTCAGGCAGGAAGGAAGACATTAGCCTTTGCTAAAGGGGTGATGGTACCAAACGCAGCGGGGCAACGAATGACACGGTGGGGGCCGCAACATTAATTAAGGTCCTACTGAACTGAAAGGTGTGTGTGTGTGTGTGTGTTTCTGGAGGCTTACTTGAGGCCCTGGATTAAAAACAGTATATGTAATCAGGTCTTAATGATCTGACATATTATCTGGTGAAGCTGTTTCCAGAGCATTTAAACGGTTAGCTCACATTAGGAAAGCCCAGGAGAAAGATTAAGTTAATTGCATGTTTTCCTTAACAACCCTCCATTTAGGTTGTTTCTGATTGTGGACAGTCACCATCAGCATTTCAACCGTCTGAAGGATTCAGACGGTTGAATGATTCAGTCCCAGAGAGGAATCACAGTTGTGATGAAAGCCAGAGTAGAATAAAAAAATGGAAAATGATGTAAATATATGTGCTGCTAATCACCAGTATATGTAAACTCTGCTTCTCTTGGACCATTGTCTTCATCCGTCATCGACATCCTGGGTGCGGCCTGTTGGGTGGCTGCACTCACTTTTTTCTATCTATCTCTGGTGATCATTCATTCAACCATCTGTCTACCAATCTGTGATTTTATTTCCATTCATTGGTGTGTCTTCAGTTCATATATATTTATATATGTATTTTTTTTTTTATCTGATGGCGTCTCTTTCGATGTTGTTGCAGATCGGAGGATAAGGCACTGATGGTCGTGAAAAGTCCCGACTTTCTCAGACCTCCTCCCCCCTGCCAGCCTTCTGTCAACAGGACCAAGTGCATTGAGTAAGTACTGAAATATTGTTTTGACCTTTAGGTTTTCCACTTTTTTTTTCTTTTTTTTTTTCATAAAGCCACAAAATCAATCAATTCTCACTGATCTAACTTAACAGGTTGGCTCATGAACTGAGGGGTTGGGTCCACCGTCATGAAGTACAGCAGACCAAAACCAGACGCATGAGTAACAGCAACCATAAACCCATCAGAGACATTCTGGTAATCCACAACAGAAATGCAAACTTTGCTGGCTGCTGTGAGAAAGCTGCCTGATACATAATGTTCAAAATTTGTATTGCAAATGGCGCCTCCTTTGTAAACAAGTTTATGATCTGCAGTGTTAGGTATTTCTGCAATTTAGATATTCCCTTTCACCACTTTTTCTCCTCCACTCACATCTTCCCCCTTTTCTGCCTCTCATTTTCGGCCAGGGTTTAATCCGGCAGCCCTGAGAAAGTAAACATAACACTTCAAGGGGAGCTTTGGGATTAGAGCCCCCCTGCTATCTTTTCCAACATTTTTCCTCAGAGAGGCAGTAATGAAGGGACTCTGAGACTTACGCGATCACTATAGTTGATTGGTTGTGTTCAGGACGTGTGTCATTCTGTCCCAAACTATCTATTTTAAGGTTATTCTGTGTTTATGTAGTGGACAGCATTGCTGCAGTTTCTTTCTTCTTTCTTTGTAAATATAGGAACTAATCCTGTTTATTGTCTCAGCAGAAAACGGATACAAAGGAAGACGAAATTGTCCAAATTGTCACTGTCCCGTATGGAGAAAATACAGAGGAAAAGTGAGTCTTTTTCAGTTTTCTTTTCAGAGATGTTGTTGTGCTTTAGGCTTATTTTTATTTTTTATGATGCAGCTTTAGATGTTAGATTGACATTTTACATCCAGGCAACCCAGAAGTTACCTGTTATCATCAACTTTTACTGTTTGTTACGATGGACACTGAGGTTTTAAGACAAGCAGACCTTATAAATATAAGCCAATTGCTAAACAGCTCAAATAGTCACTATCAGGCTCATCCCCTTATGAGTAGAGTGTATGGTTTATCTGCTGAGCAAATATTAGTTTATTTACCCTATTTTTATTTCATTTTTATTTAGTTATTTAATCATTTATTGGTGTTAATGTTGTCTCTATAACCTGTTAACAGAAATTCAGGCAGTGAGCTGCAGGTTTACTACGCACGTCAGCACGTCTACAGTGACTTCTTTGATGAGCTCAATCGCCGCCCAGACACTTTCTACGTGGTGTCTTTTCGGAGGGTGAGTTAAATCCTCATCATTCAGATGGAAGTAAATTACTCCTGGCTCACAAGCAGGATTAAATCCACATTTTTTTTATCTCAACTGGTGCCTATTTCCAGCGGCCATTGGGCGAGAGGCCGGGTTCTCGCCAGTCCATCACAAATGATGATAATCATTATCGTCATCTGTTTATATTATTTCTGAATTGTATTGTGCATTTTGTTATTATGGGAACTCTCTCCTAGTATGGCCAACAAATACAACATTTCTAACAGTGCTTTTATGAAGAGACAAAGTTCATTAAGGCTTTGCCAAATGAGATGAGGTGTTCTTCCATTCTGGCTTAATTGGGCAAATTTCAGGATTATGTTCTTTTGAAAAAAAATAAATAAATAAATAACCGAGAGGAAAACACATCTTTTATTGTGCAAAGTGTATATTTCTATGTTTTGTATATGTGTAGTAGTTGGCCTCTAATTTGGCACATTGACAGTGGAGTGAAAAGCAGCCATGGGCCACTAAAGTCTCTTTAAATTGGTAAAACCAATTTGTATCAGATTATTGTCAATGTTGTTAATGTACGATATGAAACAAAGCATAGAAGTTTTTTTTTTGGTTTAACGTGTAAAACTACAAGATTCTAATAAATAGTGAAAATTTGCTATTACTATATGATCATATTGACATTTTTCAGTCCAAAGCCAAATGAAAGTTAAGTTTTTCTGCTTTGTCAATTTGTTTTTGTTTCTATTTCAATGATATGGACATTGCAATATTGAACATCTCCAGGAGGTTTTCCTTGTGCAGAACAAATTCCTGGGTTTTATTCTAAGAATTAAACGGTGGAATTTGGAAAAAGGATAACATTTAAAAACTAATAATACATTTAAAAAATGTAAATAAAGCACTGTGTGTTCTGAAGCCCTTCCAGAAACACTGAAAACAGCGGTCCAGATCAAGAGCTCAGTCCTCAATATGAGAGTTTGTTTCTTACAGTGTTTTATTAACTCTTCTTACTCTGTTTATTTGCCTGTATTTTGTTTCATGGGTCCCAGGGTGTGTGTGTGTGTGTCCGTATAAATATGCGGGCCCTTGTTTTCCTCTGGGCTCTGTGATGTTATTAGAGAACCGCCAAAGCTCTGGATTAAATTTAAAATTTGTTTAGATTAGTCCATCCACTACCATGCAGACATGTGTTCCTCAAGGTGAAAACATCATGTTGCTCATTATCGCTCGTTCAGGGCCTCTCCAACAGCTGAGGTCCCACAGTTCATCACGTTGTACCAGGGTTGAGTTGACAAATAGTCAAGTGCGGGCCAAGTTTGTTGTATCACCTGCATCCCTGATTCAATGGAAAGTAAAACTCTGAAGAAGGAAGGAAAATATGACACTCATGCTCTGTCATTTTCCAGCTTTGCAGAACGTTTTGCATTGTGTTACCATCAACGCCTTTATGTAAGTGCTCTAGGATGAGCTCATAGTTACTGCTGACTATTATTGTATGTTGTGTCAATAAGGTTCAAGGAAACTCCATCTGTAGTCCTAGGAGCAACAGCTCACACGTAATTTGAACAAGTTCGGCGTCTCGCCATTGCGCTGATGGGGAGCAGTGATGTGACTGATGTTTTCCGGCTTGCCCCCGCCCTCCAGTTTCAGACGCTCTGTCACACTTTAGAGTTCATCTGCTTGTCTTGGCTGAAGCTCATCCTTTGTCTTGCACTGCTGCAGACATATGAGATGCTGAATCCTTCCTTCAGGAAAAGATCAACGTTAAAAACAACTTTGCTCAAATTAATGTGTTTTGATTAAGCCATCTTGTCTAAACTCTGGACGGTCATCTGTCATCACATTTACTTTCATTCTCCTTTTCACAAAGACCAAATTTTATAAGCACTGTGTGATGAGCTTAAGCTGTTGACAGATCAGTTGCTTCTCAGTTTCTAAAATATGCAAGATGAAAATGCAGTGAAATCCAACTAATCGAATAGTTTATTGGCAAGGAGCATCTAAATGCAGGGCTGCTGAAATGTTTTGGCCTATCAAATAAGATATTCTAGCAGTTCTTTGCTGTGGCAGAGACAGACACATTGATATTGTGATGATACGTTGCGCAGGTCAAATACACACAGGCTTAAATATAAACACACACACCCAGAAATATTTGGTTAATCTCTCTCGGCAAGTTGCAGAAGAATCCCATGCTTCCTTTAAGCTGTTGACAAGCTTGTGGCCTCGTTTATTTAGCGGACTAACTGACTTTAAGTCTAGTCCAAGGGTTTTCAGCTGTTACAGAGCTTTAATGTTGGGCTTTTTATCTCAGGTTTCGATGTGTTTTTGGGATCTTTCTCTTGATAGTTCTCTGTTTCTGTTATTCCATCCACTTTGTGCGAGACAAACCCTTGGCATGATTACACCACCGCCATGCTTGACAGTTAGTACAGTATTTGTTTTGAATACCTCGCCTTTTTTTCCTCTACATATATTACTTGTCTAGATGGGTAAATTTCAGTCATATTTCTGTCCAATCTGATGCTGAACTTGCTTCTGTGCACACAATGACAAAGGTGGTTTCTGGGTTGCTCTTCAATATCCAAACCAATTTTCTTTACAAGGTTGAATTTCTGTGTCAGATACTTAACACATGGACACGGTCAGGCATTCAAAAAAGAAATATTCTCGCAAACGCACATCAAATTGATTTTTGAATGAATAAAGCAGAATGTCAAGGGCTCTGCTCCAACCTTGTTGTAAGTTCATGGAGTTTATAAATCAAACTTGCACTTGGAAGTTAAACAATTTAAATGAGTTCCACTGTAATTAGCGGTAATTTAGGAGCTCCTCTTGTAAAGTTTCATGTTCCTGCAAGCAGTGAGGTGCATTTACCTGGCTTGGTGGAGCGGGTTTCTTCCTGCATACTTCTGATGCTTTGAAATGCATCTGATAATCTTGCATTGGAACCACAGCATTGATTTACCCAAAGACAGGGAAACGTTCAGATTCGGATTGCTACAAGCTCAACTGTCTGTTGAGAAACTCATGCAGCCGATATTTATTTACCTCCATGTGAATTGCTTTTTCCACTCGATGACATTCTCCTCATTGTTTTCAGGATCATCTTTTACTTCCTGCCACTAACCACAACAAAGGAAGTCGACCCAAGATGTCTGTCGTGTTGCCAGCCATGAACATTAATGGTAAGTGCTGCAGTACACGCACTACAGTCAGAGCTATGTTGCTCAAGACATGTTCAAGCATAAAAAGGGAAGCTGGAAGCAGATTCAGAAAGTAGAGTGTCTCACTGGTGGTCTGCAACATATTTAATTAAATAAGCTCTGTACCTAAAAGGGGAAAGTTACTTTTTAAAAAGGTTTGTCTTTACAGTTATGCGTTCTCTCCTGATGCACTACTTTGTTTTTACAAATCTACAGTATCTCAGTGAACCACCCATTTTTGCTATTTGCTACTGTCAAAATATATTTCTCTTTCTGCTTTGCTATGAGTTTGCACACTGAAGGTTAGTTTATTAAAGTAGAATACGGTTCTTTCTATTTAGTTCTTTCTGTGGTTCTTTGTATCTAGGATACAGTTAAGTTCAGATATTGTGTTGCAAAGTTGTGCTAATTCCAAATTAGAAAATAATTTTTTACAAGTATAGAAATTCATTCCTGCGATCGGAAAAGTCTCTTGTCTTTGAAGACATTTAGTGACCTTTTTGAACTATTATTAGAAGCTGAAAGCTTTTTGAAAAAAAAGGGACTCTTCATTTTGAATATACAGATTAGCAAAGCTGCTGTCCTGAGGAATATAATCGTTTGTAACACAGCTTTGTCTTAGTGGGTGGTGATGAGAGTTCGCTTGGTTGCATTTGTGGAGGTGGGCTCTGGGGTATTTTTACCAGGCCATTAGAGAAGCTCTCATCCATTTATTTGACTGCCTGCTATACATGAGTTACCCCTGAACATTTGATGTGCAAAAGCCTTTGACTTTCTCTTGCTTTTGTTGCCGAATTGTTGTTTTATGAATAATTACAGTGGCCATTTGGTTCTTATTTCTATGACCTCATGTAAGGTTTTCACCAAGGCCCTCAGATCTGCTGGGCTGTTAGTACTGTTTTCCAGAGTTAGGTCATGAAGGATGGAAAGAGAGAATCATGAACAAATGTTATTTGTTAAATTTTACAAAATCTGTACACAGTGAACTCCAGTATACTGTTTTTATGACTGTAATGGGTGTTAATAAAATGGCTCTGTTGGTTTCGACACTTTAACGGTCATTTTTGTCACATTGATAAAGTCGTCCAGTTCTTCTGTTATCTTCACCATCTGTGGCAACACACCAGCAGCAGTTTTGATTAGAGATTGTGAGTCTTGTCTATCTGAGTTGGTTAGTCAGTTGGGAAGACGCAGCCATCGAGTATATTTAGGCAAAGATTGATGAAAGTAAGCATTTGTTCTTGGTGTGTTGTGTTGCAGTGGAAAGTGCTGGTAGGATGAACCATTGAAATGCCAGTTGGAGTCAAATCCAGCGGATCTTTTTCAAACAAATTCATTCATAGTGAAATATCAGACCTCAAAGTCCTTGCCTCCCCATAAAGGAGGGTTTCAATTTGCACGAATTCTCGTCGATGCTCGCAAAGGATTCAATATCTAATCTAATGAGCAAACAAGACAGCGATATATTTTTATTAGGGATCTGACCTGAAGTCTTTGACCCAACATCAAAAAGTGTAATGAAAAACAAACCAGCGGACGATAAAATAAAGCCTGATTGGGATTTTGTGCAGCACACATGCCGTTTCCCTTTGCTTATAACCCCCATGTGTCACCCAGATGACAGCTTCTTGTTGCACTTTTGATTTATGCTGACTTTATTTGGGACTTTAAAGTAAGAAAGCGCAATATACTTATAGGGCCAACATCCTTGGAAAAACGAAAGGCACGGCTCTGTTAAAGAACTCCTCACTGGAAGATAATGCTTTCCAGCGCCCTGATGGTGTGCTCCTTTTAGGAATGCCATACTCCTAAAGTCACTTAATGGTTCTCATCTGGAAGGAGGTGGATGGACTGTTTTAATTTCAAGTGATTGTCTGGTCTGTCTTGGCAAAAAAACTGAATGCTGCAGATAGAGGCCTTGATCTAAGGGTTTGTGTGTTCTGCTTCACTGCCCGATTCAGTTCAGTAATTCTGTTAAAAGTACCGCTTTGATCTGGATCACCTTATAAGGACTGAACGGTTTGTTTATTTGACAATCGGAGTCTGAAAGTAGCTCAATCAAGTGGAAGCGACATGTTTGGATGGAGAAGAATGTTTTTAGGATGACGACATGTACAGGTGGGGTGGTACACTGAGAATGCTTTGTAGGATTCTTACTGTACATTGTGATGGAAACAATAGAATTGAAATATATTTTATTGTCCCATAGTGTGGAAATTCAGGTGTCCTATTCACACAAAGGCAAACATCAAAACAAATTTGCAAATTAAGGAAATGATAGTGCAGTTATGAAAAATAGCACATCTGGATTTAATGTAATAAGTAAATAATTGGTCAAATGTCATTTGAAACTTAGAGAAACTGCCAATAACAGACTAATAAAGACTTAGAGTCTGTTGGCAGCAGTGATGGTTGTAAAGTCCAACAGCTCATGGCAAGAAGGATCTGCCATAATGCTCCTTTGTGCACCCAGGATGCAGCTCTCTGTCACTGCAGGAGATCTACAGTAACAGCATCATGCATGGGAGGGGAAAGACATCATACATCAGTAATTTTATTTTAACCAGTTAGCGTGGGGAAAAAAAAAAACTCTCAAAGCTTAGCACAAGATTCATGGCCAGTGAGTTTTATGAAACAAGAGAAAACTTTTTATTTTGTCTCTTCAGAGATACAATATATATATTTTAAGGTTAATTAAAATCTGTCAATATATTTTGCTGTATGGTAAGTATATGAAAAATCTCCTCTTTCTCATTTGGCTGGTCCTTTATTTCATGTTGCACACCAGTTGTAGCTTTGTTAATGACAAACATTAGAACTTGTTATCCAGTGGTTGAGTTGATGCTTTCATTCATCATGCTCTGTATTTTTCTCTCTTTTTTTGTGCAGACTAGTAAAATGATAATGAGGATTATCTGCACTCGGATACGATTATATTTGCAGACAACATGCTTCCTTATGTAAAGGAGGGAAGGAGTTCCCTTTCTTCCTTCATGAAGGAAGAAAAGCTTCCTTCATAATGGATCCTCTGAATTTGTTCCAATTTGGCATTTGACATCCTGCTGAGGGACTCACTCAGGCTTCCTCATGCATTAATGCATTGTTGTAGGACATTAGAGCCTTATCAGCCTACAGGAACGTTTTCAGATGGCTCAAGTGAAATAGGGGGTAATAAAGCCACAAGCAGTTGGTCGGGGAATCTGGCAGCCTCTTCAAAGCATTGCTATTTGAGGTGAATCTCGTGGCTGTACGCTGATGTGTTTCATCCTTCGCCTCACAGACTTCTTAAGAAGTTAAAGATCAAATTCTTTGATAATCTATTGAAGGATGGATAGAAAAAATGAGTTGGACAAATAATCTGAGTCTAGAATTTTACTGCATTATGTTTGTGGTGGATTTAATTACATTAAACAGTCACGAAGCTTGAAGTTTACAAAGTCTAACACCATTAGCTGTATTTTCCAAATGTTATACTAAGTTCCAGTGTAGTAAATAAAGATGATCCACCTGCAAGCAATTGGACACACATGATCAGGAAATGCTACAGCTGTAAAACCGTTAAGTGTTCCTAAATTTAGAAGGGGCATTTTTCACTTCTTAAGCATCTCTGTGTGTGGGTGTCCAAAAACCCACAAATTTGACAATTTTTAATATGAGGGGAAATATATGGGCCACTTTTTATATTGGAATAATGATTGAAAAGTAACTTTTTTTGTACTCTATTTACTTCTGTTAATTTAGATAGTAATTGCTTTTAGCTAATGAAAATCTAAAATTTCAGTTTCTTGGAAAGTTGAAATGTCACATGATACCAAACCAATTAAATTAAAGACCAGTGTACCGGTTTACCTTGACGATTTATGGGTGGATCTACATTCCTACCCTCATTTGTGGTCATAATCACTGCTAGAGCTCCGCCCACACGCACTACACACTGCACATAAAGCATCCAGTGGCCAGGGTGGCACCAGAACAATCAGACTCAGTCATCTTAATGACAACGTACTTAACTAAAATATGAGAGGCATGTTAGTAGGTATAGTAGATATAAGAAATACCTAACAATTTGCTCTAGAAAAAGATGCAAAGGCAGCCATGGCCAAATATTAAGCACACAAGCTGTGAAGTACATGGACAAATGTTTCAGAAGTTTGACATCTTAATATGTAAAATCTTCTTTTTTTTTTTTTTATGTACGTCAGTACAATAACAAAAAAAAAATAGAAGAAATATTTTTTTATTTAATTTGGCTGTAAGCTATGAGCATCATAATAAACAAAAATAAAGAATTGGATCAGTTTGTGTAATGAGTTTATATATTTCATTTTTTGAAATAAATAAACTGATATGAATGGTATTCTGAGCTATTGAGATTCGCCTGCATCTGTTGGGATTTCCAAAGTCCACTTCATACAGAGCTGCTTTTGTCTGGTGAATGTAGCGTTTCAAAAAGAGTGAAATGCAGAAACGAATGATTTTCTTTGATGTCTCTCCAAACACTGAGGCCATCCGAAGCATACAAATTTGACTGCAGGTGCACAAGATCAAGTTTTGCCAGCAGATAAAATCATACCGAGCTAGATCAAAACTCACCTGCCCAAGGCTTATTCGCCCATGAAATCCTGCAGCTGCAGCAGAAACGATCATATGGTCCAGTTTGATGAGTTCTGCTGGCCTTATTGCACCCCAGAAAATCCAGCTTTTGGAGAAGGAGAAGCTCATGTCGTGTGCAGGTGTCTGAAAAACAGCCTGCAGCTTTCAAACCATTTCTTTCACCCAGGCATTTTAAAGACACCCCAGCTCCATTTCTGGGTCATATAAATGCACTAAAACTGAGAGCGGCGTGCTCCAGATGACGAGCATTTTCTCCTCCAGCTGACGACCAGAGCTTCAAGTTCTCAAGCTGTTGATGTAAAGCCCACATCAAACCAATGTGGCATTTACCAATGGGTCTTGAAGCATATTGATGCTTCCTTTTTCTTGCTCAGAATTTCACAAGAGTTCTCACTTGAAAGGCTCTGTTGCTCGACGTCGAGTAAGGTTTGGAAGTGGAGGCGCCACAAACCACCAGTGTTGTGTCGCGGATCTGATTCCAAGTCTGAATTTATCAAAGGAAACGTAAATAATTGCCTATATGTAGGTTGAAATGACTGTGAGAATATGCAGTATTTATGTAGGATAACAATCCAATACTCAGTTGGTGGTTGGAAGCTTTATTCAAACACAATAGTCTCACTCATGAACATAAATTACTTTCAGTGTTTGAGTCTCTGCCCAGGTTTCCTCATCTTCGCTAAACACAGCCACAGGGATCCCAATCGTTAGCATTCTCTTCCTGTGCTCCCTTTTCTTGTTCTGTCTTCTACAATTTGCATGCCCCGTTGTTGTTTTGTGAGGTTTTGTTTATCTCAGCGATGGCGAAATCCGGTGTCTGACTCACCTCTGGGCTCCATCTGCAGCTCAGCTTGTTGCTTCCTTCCCCCGCTGTCACAGTCAGCAATCCTTACAACACTGCTTACTTTCACCTCTGGTAAAACTTTGGAATGTGCTTTTAGATCAGATTAGACTGTAATTGTAGTCTTATGCAAAAAAGTTAGAAACACAACAACCTTAAGTGAAAATTTTTGACCAAGTCTCCATCTAAGCAGGCTAAAGCTATCACTTTGTGCTGCTCTAATTAGTCTTCTCCTATAACATTCCACAAGGTTGGAATAACAAGAGATGGAAAACTTTGACCCATCTTCATGCTCTGTTCTTTGTAGTAGCACATTCTGCAGCTTTTCTACAAGAAATGGGTGAACATGGTTGGATCTGTGTTGATTTGGACAGGATTAATTTTGAATAATTAATGTAATAGATTTAAACACGTTAAAAATTTTAACTGCTTTTCTTTTTTTTTTTGTTTTTTTGAACACACAAAGGACCTGGCCAGAACATTTGTATCTGTGTGTTTCTGGTGTGCTGCTTCTCATGACCCAATGGGGGTTATTATTGGCTTCAAAAAAAACAATCTGAATGGATGCTAGAAAAGACTGTTGTTGTACTAAAAAGAGTTAAACTGTGATTGAAGATATTCAAGCCTAAAATACCATCTTGGTGCAAAACATGTTGAAGGTAGCACAGACGTCCCCAGTGCTAACATCCACAGTGCATGCTTTTTAAATTGCATAAATGATCAGGAGTTCCTGAAACACTTGACAAGTGAATGGGAATAATAGCACTTTACACCAATCTGATGGTTTAGTAACCTAAATAAAGGATTAAGAGGAATAAATATTTTTGCTATTGAGCTCATGTTTCTGTTTATTCAGTAGTTTTATAGAAAAAAGATGTTTAATCAATAACTTTAACCCAAATAAAGTTTGCATTTTCTCTTTTTTTTTTTTTTTCTGTCTTGATCGGATAATCCTATTGCAATAGAGTCCCCATAAGTGTTCAAGAAGCTGTAAATGATCTCATTTATTAATTCATTTGCTCCTGAGCTCACAGGCATCCTGTTTTTTCTCGTTAATACAGAGAGCATCATTAAAGACAAAGAGTTTGAGGTGATGATGCAGATCGACTGTGAAGTTACCGACACCAGGATCCTCCACATCAGGTCCTCCAGCATCCCACCGCTGCTGCGGGTCAACCAGACGGGCACATTTTACCAGCACTCCCCGACCGACAGCAAGCCTGCGCCTCCAGTCGGAGTGCTGATGGGCTCATCGTAACATCATGCTAACCTCCAGTCGTCTTTGTAACTCTTCAGCGATTGGGAAAACCCAAGACAACACCTCACTTTATGATTATTTTCAATAGAGAAGGATAAACTTTGTGTAGTCCCACAGATTTTATATTCGTGATTTTCAATGAAGGCGTTTTTCATAATTGCACCATATTAGAATAGATCAAAAGCTCAGAGCAGAGGCTGCCTCCTTGGGTGGCAACGCCGACTCCCCTCTCCAGCCCCACACATCCATATCAGGGTAATTGTTAGTCTGCAGGGAGCGGAGCATTGAACTCTGAGTCACCCCATCATCGTCACACAAGTATTTCAACTCCTAAAAGCTCTGTAACATTTTCCTCTTTTGTTTTTGACACAGTTATATTTACAGACATAAAAAAAAAAACTATTTGATGTTGGTGTTTAGAGGCACAGCAGGTTCAATTTTTACCTAACAGAATGTGTTGTTAAATTTTAATATTTTTTATTTGTAAAATATTAAGATATAGCTATTGCATTCACAGCAGAAAAAAATATTCAGTAAACTCAGGAAGTTGAATTATTATTATTTTATTTTAATTTTAATTATATTTTTCATTTTAATCTACCTGCCTTTAATAGAAATATTTCAAGTGCTCTGTTTGCAGCCATGAATAATTGTAGTTCTTAATTATTTTTTTTTTTTGTCTTTGCACTGTCTCATAGTCATGAACAGATACCAGTACTGTACATATTTAAATATTATGTAACAGTACACATTCTTGGTTCCATGCGTCTTACTCAGTTTTGTGTTTGTGTCAAAATTATTATTTTGTCTTTTTTTTTTTTCTCTCCTATGTGTTTGTTTTTTCCAAACTGATTTGTCCTAAATGATTTATTTTATTTAAGATTAACGGAGATCTATAGAAACCAGACATAATTTTATTTTTTGTCAGTTTATAATTTTATTTTTTGTCCGTTTATTTTAACACCTAATTGAAAAAGGGGAAAAAAACACTTGGACAAAATATTTGAAGACTTCCTCAGTCTTCATTTTGTTTTTATTTTTACTTGCATTAAAATTAAACCTGCTGGCTTTTATTTTTTTTTGTATAGTTGTATCCACCTACATAGCAATGATGCACTATACACACAGAACAACATTCAGTTTTGGCTTTAAATACCTTTATGGGCAGGTGGTTCTTCTCCTAATGATACCTTCTGTTGCTTTGACATGAAGTGATGAGAAGGTAAATTGTCCTTTGTTTTCTATTATCCGGGGCCAGGTTTTGTATGGTGATATAAAATAAGCATATATCTATCCAAAAGTGTGTTTCTATTAGCAACTGATGGTTGCTTTTGATTAAAAAATTATCATAAAAGAGCATAGGTTTTCTTGTCATGCCTCTTTGTGTTGCATTTTATGTTATTTCTAAGATACAATCTCTTAAGCATTTTTGGTTCACCATCCAAAAATGTGAAGTTATAAATTTCTGAGGTTTTGTCTTTTTATGTGTTTCAAATAAAATAAACACTGGATTTTCTTTAAATATACTTATGTGTATCTCTTGGCTTGTCTTCAAAACTCCTTTCACTGCTTTACTTTAAAATATTTTTTTTAATACATTCCGGTTTGCTTCTCCCAGAATGACTGTTCACATCCAGAGAGTATGCCCTAAATTACTGGTTTAAGCATTCATTTCTGTATTCTTTAACTACTTCCTACCATTATTCCTTTATCTGTGCTCCAAGTAAGTAACATTTCAAAGCTGCAATTAAAGCTACCTTTACATTGTGACTGCAGCAGGACAAAAGCTCATTCTTCTTTGGCAATTATGGGGGATTTATAACAGAGAGAGGATGTGTTTTCTGACTTCTGGCATACATTTTTGATGCAAAGAGAAAAACAAATTGCTATGTAGAAAACTGAAACTTTTTTTTCTGTTTCAAAGAAATCTTCTAAACTCTTTTTTTGTTAAGCCACTTTTTTCTAGATTGTTGTTAGAAACATTACCTTACAAAACTATACTTCTTGAGTTTCTAGCCTATTGCCATATAGCAACCACAGGGTTTATTGTACTTTCTTTGACAGACCAACAAAAAATGGCTGAAAAATAAAAATTTAACAAGTGTAGTATTTGTGTTCACTCCCTTTTATCTGATGCCTATGATAATAATATCATAGGAAACCAATTAGCTGTGTTAGTTATGAACTTGACCAGTCTGTGCTCTCTGTAAGATTGATAGGAAGAAAGTCATAAGAAGTCCCAGACGAGCTCAAACCTGAACTTTTACACTTAATTGCAAAACACTGTGAGGTAAACACTAACGCATTATGCTGAATGTTCTGCCTCTACAATAAGGCACACTGGTGGCAGCAGGGGTAAAGTTTTTTTTCCTTCAGCAGTGTAAGATGCTTTCCATCTAATCTTAGGCGCAAATGTGTAAAGCCAAATGCCAAAAGATTTTCAGCTGTTACTGCAGGTATAGGTGGTTCTGCAAAACAATGAGTCATGGAGGTTGAATACACATTAGATACAGACCTCTATTTGTAAAAATTTAAAAAATGACAGCCATGTTTTATGTTCCTTCTATTTCATAACCGTGCGCTTCTCAGGGGTTTCCACCTGAGGAACCATGGAAAACTTTCAGGAGGTATCAACCTTTTAACAAAAGGCAGAATGAAATTAATCATGATACAATGATTGAAGGCAAACTTATTTTATTTTTATAAAATGTAAACTTTAATATGAACAATGTAAACACTAAGTATATATGTACATTTGGCTCAGTTCTGAAGCCAGTGAGGACTGATCTACAGTCCATTCAGAAATGAAGAATCAAAGGACTGTTAAGGATCTACATAAGCAAACTTAATGTTGTATGTGACCTGGTGCCTATTGTCCCATGCGTACAAAACACCTTCCTTCGGGTTATAGTTGATCTGTGTGGTGTACGTGTAGTTGTTGATGAAGGGCATTCTGGGAGTCATCTGAGTGATTGTGTGCGTATCGAAGGCATACTCCAGGTTGGCATCCCTTTTGTTGTAGCTGTCCACAGCATACAAGACGCCACACACGACAAAGCAATTACCAAAATTGTTCCTCCTAAGCCCGGTCCTCCAGGTGGTCTCGCTCTGCATGCTGAGGTCCGTGGGGTTCAGCCGACTCAGGATGACCACTTCCTGTAGGAAGCCCTCGTCATCCACCGCGGGGTAGATGATCCACAGGCCGCTCTCGTCCACGGCAAATTCAATGTATGAGTGGCTGCGCCATTCCCATGGCGATGAAGACTCCTCAAAAACGGCATCGTGCAGCATAGTCCAGGCAGCCACGTAGCGAAGTCGCAGGTCATACTTGATGATGTCCCGGGAGAAGGCGCGGTTGTAGTAGAAGGCCCCGCCGTAGACCACATGACCTGTGCCGATCCAGTTGTAGGGGAGCTTGTAGGAATTGGTGAAACGGCCTGGGATAATGGTTTTATTGAAAAAGACAGCGGACATAAAAAGTCAACCCACTCATGTTAGAATATCAAGGGTTTATGGTATGAAATAATGAAACCAAGGTAAATAATTTCAGAACTTTATCCTGCTTTAATGTTGCCTATTACCTTTACAAGTCGATGTATGAGAGAGAGAATCATTGCAATCAGATTTAGATTGTGAGGGTTTTGCTCCAGCACTGACTACTCTGAAAGTGTTGATAATTATCTCCACCAGTTCCAGCTGAAGAAAACCAGTCATAAAGCATGATGCTGCCACCACCATGCTTCCTTTGTGTTTGTGTGGTCCACGAAGTTAGTGGACGTACAAGTTATGTCCACTAACTTCTAGGGGTCCTCACAATAGAGAACTGTTTTTATTCTTTTGTTTGTTTGCAGGCCACTGTCACATCTGGAAGCATTTCCTCCTCATCAGTGGACTCCATAAAAGCTTCAGTGTTGTTTTCCCCTGGGCATTTCTGTGACATGGTGGACTCTAAACTGAGTACTCAGTGTTGTGGCAACTCTGCTTAGGTCTTATTGACATTTGAACTTTTGTATGCTAGAAATATTGTTTAGATGGGCAGTTCAGTAGGGGTTCTCCACCATTTTCTAACTAATTTCTTCACCGTTTTGTGGCCAGGCAGGGAGCTTAGGAAATGTAGTTTTTATTTTTGTTCAGAAAAGAGTGATTTTGTTTTCAAGCTGGAAGGAGTGCACTTTTGTGTATTGTTTTGATCTGGGAAAGTCTGAAGTTTTCACTTCCCTTGTGTTTGTAAAGCTCCCAGCCAGTGGAAAATAAATAATTGAGATGTGGACTTCTTTTAGTTGTTGGCTTCACATTTAACTTGCAATTTGTGTTACACTCTGTGCCCACCTACACTAACTTAAAAGGGTAGCAACAGTGTTGTTTTGGTAATGTGCAGTGTTGATATTGCACCAAACACGCCTTTGGGAATTAAAACTAAATAAGTTAAACTTGGACTTATTAGGGCCTATTTTCCGACTATTGCTAAATATAATGGGTTAATTTGTTTTTCTTCAAGAGAAAAGGATTCTGTATCAATACGTCATTGACCACAATGTGAAGAATAGGGGAGCTTGTTGTACTACACTGTCAGTTCTCGCTAAAACTTAGCATAGATCATTTAATGTTGCTCTGGACCTGTTGTCAAAATGTCTTGGAAGGACGTCCAGTTCTTTGACAACTGCCTTGAAGTGTTGCAAGAACTGGAAATAACCTTTTCATGTCTCTGTGGAGAACATTTGAGTCACACTCTTTTAGATAATTGTTTTATTTCAGCGACATTGGATTGTTTTCAAGATTCAATGGCCAGTTTAATGTCACGCCACTGCAATTCAAAGTCTGCACTTTGACAAAGCCAAAGCTCTAATCATTTGTAGAGGACTTGCTGGTGTGCCTATGGTTTTTGACCTGCAGGATAATCCAAATGCACTTGAGCTTAAGGTTACACAGAAAAATCTGGACATTCAGATTCAGCATTTTCTGGTAGCCAAAATCTTGATTAAATCAACTGCAATAAGTTGTCTTGGTTCTAAAGCAGAACAGGACCATCACACTACCACCTCTATGTTAAAGTGTATGAGGTTATCTTTTTTATATCAGCTTTACCAGAATACACATCTACAACAATTTTCAAAATTTCTGTCCTCAGTTCACATAGTACTTTCCCAAAAGTCTTAAGGATCCTCAAGGTGATTTTTGACAAATACGAGACAGGCTTTTGTCTTCTTCTTTGGGTAAATTTTTTATTTTTATTTTACCTCTTGAAGTCATTTTTTCCCTGCTTTTCTTAGTTCTAAATTGTGACAATTAAATAAACTAAGCTACAGTGCTTTGGATGTTCTGGATTTTTTGAGAGCCCCTTTATTAGTCTTTAATTAGTTCTTGGAGTAATTTTGGAAGGCCAGTCATTCCTGCGAAGGTGCACAACTGTTCCGTGTTTTTGTGGATAATAGCTCTCACTATGGTATGGTGGAGTCCCAAACATTTTGTTGCTCATCTGTTCTATTGTTAGATTAGGGCACGATGTGCAATTTTATTTCCGGGTTAACTGGAGACACGGATTGGGAGGTGGAACATTATTTAGGATGAGTTTTAATGTGGGGATTATTTCTGAATACAGCCATGTTTCCAATTATAAATGGATGTGCACGATTATGCAATCATTTTATTTTATTAATTTCTTACTCTACCTACTCACTCCTTTTATTTTTGTTTTTCAATCAAGTTGTAAAGGGCTATCAGTCAAATTAAAGGTAGTAAAGGCTACAAATAGATTGATTGTGGTCTCATTTTCTACACCACAAAAACATAGCATTTTAATTGGGGTGTACTGATTTTTTATAGCCACTTAGTGACACCCATTGAAGGAAAACAAGAGACTACCGTTACTGCCAAACTGGTGGCTCTTACCTTGTTTGAAAACCTTCAGATTGTGGAATTCCAGGAGATTGTTCCCATAATGGAAGTTTGTCACATAGATTTTGTCATCATTGGATTTGGGATCCTTCATCCAAGCTCCCTCAGGTCTTCCATAGTTGTTGTGAGTAACTGGTTCAGCGATACTTGCCAAAGTGTCTTTACACTCCCCTGCAAAAAACACCCAGAGAGAGGATAAACGTGAGGATTTTAGGGCCAGTTAATACTCAACCTAGACAATGCCAAGGAGTCTGAAAATAATTAGGGGATTTTGGTTTTAACAGCATGAATTAGACAAAGGTTCCCATAAGCAAACAGACCTTTGCTGAGTTTTGGAATTTTCTGAAAGAAATTTCCATTTGTTTTTCTCCAAATGACAAACATTAGGCTGAGTTAGAGGTTTTAATGTGGATAAATAGAAATTCACAGCACATTTTGTTTTGCTGGCTAACTCCGAGTAAACACTGCTGTTTTTACTGTTCAGACACCAGTGTGAACAGTACTTTTACCCACCTTTCTACGGGTGGGTAAAAGTACAAGATCATTATCATTTACCAGCTTTGCTTGAAGATGACTCCTTCTGGCTTTTCATTGGTTCCTGTGCCTCAAGGTCATCTGCCATCAAGTCTTCTTCTTCCCAGTTAAATTTGTATTTACTTTTGATCGGGGCGGCCTGTTCGGGGTTAGTGGTGACTTTAGGGAAGGTGGGTACAGCGGTGATGGTGGGCGGAACATTGTCACCAGGTGTATAGGACTCTGAGGACTGAGGGGGAGGAATTTTCACATACAGGGTTGAAGCATCAGTCTGGGTTGAGGTGGGGTATAATGCAGGATGAACTGGAGGTGAAGATGGAGGGGGAATAGATGTGGCATATAGAGGGGCAGTTGTTTGAGTCTTTGCTGTAGCGTTCAGATCAGAAGTCGTCTTTGTTTGATCTTTGAACTTAAGGCTGGTGGTTTCCATCTCTGTGATGGGATAATATCTTTCGGTTAAAGGCTGCCTGATGTCCTTAATGTCTTCCCTGAGAGAGGGTTGGGTTGTGATCACTATATTTTGATTGGTTGTTTCTTCAGGAATGATAGTTGAAGGAGCCCCTGTGGCTACTGTACCAGGAATTCTCCAAGGTGTGATGCTCCGATCCGTTTGAGGTTCTGTTGTTTTGATAGGAAAAGGTTGTGTTGTACCGGTTGCTCCGGCTGTAACACTTCTCACTGTGGATGCCTCTCCAGACATATCCAAGGACTTGCTCCCTCTGTCTCTGATAATCTCATTATGAGTCTCTGAGATGGGCTTCGTTTCCTTTAATTTTACAGATGGGCTCATTTTCTTGTCATTGTGCACAGGATCTGTCATCTTCGGCCGGAATGACCTCAGCCAAGTTTGGGTCCTGGGCCGAGGCGCTCGATGAAGAAGGAGATTCTCCTCGGTGAAGAAGTTGATCGGGCCTTCTCCGCTGAACTCATGATATTCAAATACTAAAGACAAGAAAATTTTCCATTAAAGAAAGCACATTCATCAAAATTATTTGTCTCAATTGTGCAACATAAACTCTCTAAAGCAGTGGTCTTAAACTGCTTTCCTTAAGGTCCAAAGTCCTTCAACTTTTAGATGTGTCCCTTCTATTACAAACTGAATTAAAAGGTGAAACTGCTTCACCAGCATGCAGGCAAGCTGTACAAAGCTCTGCTAATGAGCTAATATAGTAGCTATATCTGGCTATATTGGCTAGTATAAATACAGTATAAGATATAGGTGTTCTGTGAAGGCCTCAGAGATTAGAGTATTTAACCAAAAAGGTCTGGGATAAAGTTGGTAACAGAAACAAGTTTAAAAGCAGGGTTATACTTTAAAACATCATCTCCAGCCAAGAGCATCTCACAGATCTGCAGCATCTCAGAATGGAAAAAGTATGGTAAAACAGCAAAACCACTGCCAAGTCTGTTTATGTTGTTGCACATAAACTGACCATAAGAAGACCATAAATTAAAGGAGAAGTCAAAAAGCACATGGTAACCATGGAGGAGGTGCACAGAGACACAGCTCAAGTGGGAGAATCACCATTAACTGTGGATTCCAAGAATAAACCGCCATTAAAATTAAATCGATTGTTGAAGAAAAACAATATGGACTCTCATTAGTAATTTTGACCTAAGCTATATTAGGTATTGAGAAACATGGCAGAAGATGCTATGATAGCTGACCATTTTGGTTTACGTGTGTAGTGAAAACTAAACTGCACATCACCCCCAAAAATCACTATTGTCAAGGAGAAACATGATGGTGGCAGCATCATGCTGAAGGAAGGCTTTTCTGCATGCTGTTGCTGTCTAGATGGTACTAAATATCCTAGAAGGAAACCTGTTAGATGCTGCAAAAGACTTATGACCAAAATCAAACTGAGAACTTGTGATGAAACTACTAGTAAAATTCACCAGTGCCACAAAACCTAAAAACAAAAAAAAGAGGTTCTACAAAGTACTAACTCATCCAATTTCACAATTATTCAATACTTTTTGTTGCTGTATCACATAAAATCCTCCTTTAACACATGACAAGTTAATAGGGAATGGAGATTTTATTAAGGTACTGCATGTTCTTCTTTGCCCTCTTTTTAATCCTAAGTAACCCATCAATGTGCAAACTTTTGCCAGTGACTTAATCGAAATGTATCCAGTTAAAGATAATTGACATTTAAAATTAAAACGCACAGTTCTCCCCAGGCTCTCCGTCATCCGCCACCATGGGGTCTGGCTCCATAGGATCAGGCTCAGATTTATAAAACGTCATCCCCCTGATGATCATTCCATTTGATCCAGGCTTCGATGCCTGAGAATCCTCCATGGCGTTGAGGGATTTCACTTCAGTGATCTGACCAGAGCCATCTGGCTGCAGGCTGGGTGGATTTTCCCCAGTAAACTTCCCTTCAGGTTTTTCCTGTTGATAATAGAAAAACACTAGAAAAAATGATGCTAATACATATATTTGATGGTGGACTGTGCCAATGATGAATGGTTTTAGAGGTGATCTGACTCATAAACATGAGTCATAATCAATAAGGAGGTCTGTGCTGCAGCTAGAGTCTGCTTTAAATTTATTTTACAGGAATGCAGTTGTTCACTTTATTCTAGTTTTTTTTTTTTTTTTTTAAATACAATTATTTAGAACATGATGTCTAATTTCCATTTCATTTCTCATTAATCCACATAATCAAAAAACATGTGGAGCCCAGGATGTGCAGATGGTTGGACTCCCTACTTTATATGAAAGCTAAAAGCAGGCAGGGTTCAGCTCCCTCAGAGAAAGCTGCTGATCAGGGATCTGCTTTGTTCACACAACTCATCAAATATTTAATTGATCTAAGTGACCGTTTTACACATTTGTTTTGCCTAACAGTGATTTTATGAAGAAATCATTGATCTAAACACGTGATTTAATTGTGTTATGGATTTGAAAGCTGACATTTGAAGTACTTGGGTTTTAATGCGAAGTTCACAGTTACAAAGTAAACAGATGCATTTTTTTAATGGATAGTGCAAAGGGTCTTAAAATGCTACCGAGCTGCGGTTTGGTTTGTATGTGCAATTGCAGCTTTTACAGCTGAACCACCATATGCTGCAGCTTTACTATGTTAAAAGCTTTCAAACCACTGATAAACATCTGTTTGTAAATTTCAAGAGTAGTTTTAGCTATTTCTTGCACGTTTTAGTCACCATTTTATAATTAAAACATTTGACTTGATTAAGTAAGCAAATAAAATGTTGCCTAAAAATAAGAGCAAGTTTCATAAGAACACTTTTCTTTAGTTCTCAATAGAAATTTAAATTGTCCTGGATGAATGAAAGTATATGGTTTCAGATCCTGCTGTAGAGTGTTACACATAAATGGAGAAGTGGAGTGAAAACATGATTTTGTTATAGTTCTGATCATGTTAACGAAATACCGAAGGAGGGTAAGTAGCACAACACAATTGTGATAATGTTACATAGAAATTTTATATAATTACTCTAATTATATGCAAATGAGCTACAAGTAGTTTAGTCATTACAATGACACCACAGTTACTATGTTAATCTTTATCAATGTGTCAAACTTTGCCTCTCACCTGTGGGTACCGATAAGCTGCTGCCTCACCGGCATCGCCGGCTCTCTTCTTGTCCTGATGCGGATGAGGAAGAGGAGTAGGTGGCCTTTCAGTTACTTTCATCTTCAAAAGAGGACTCTCCTGAGGCTGCTCTTTGCTAACAGTGTAGTTCAGAGACACTGCCTAGAAAACAAGAACCAGGATATATATGTAGGTTTTAGAGCGTGTAACTTAGATTTAAGAACAAGATGTTAAGTAATCAAAGTAGAAGAGAAGTTGGATCAAACTGCTTTCCGACTTGCATCTTTGCCGGGTGTTTCTCTGTGCACTTGTCTGTCTATAGTGCAGAAGGTAAGATTACTTTTTATATCGACCCAAAGCATCAAAGGTTCTCCACTTAAACTTCTAATATGAATCCAAACCCCAACCAATCTTGAAACATCACCAAGATATTCTTTGACAAATGTAGGATGGGTCTCTGCTGTTAAGTTAAGGGCTTAACTTAACAGCTAAGCCTTGTTACTTTTGGAGTAATTGTGGTTGACTAACTTATCAAGGTTCGCCATTGTCCCAGGTTTTCTCTGTTTGTAGATAATGAGTCACTGTAGTTCACTGAAAACCCAAACCCTTAGAAAGGAATTTGTAACATTTTCAAGATGGATACCGACCTAGAGCGTGCTTCGTCACCTGTTTTTGAATTTCTTCAAATGTGTTGCATAATGTGTTGTTTTTTGAGATCTTTTAGCTTATCTCTTGTTATCTGACAAGTTTGATTTAAGTGATTTATTCATTCTGGTGAAAAGAAAATGTGATTAATACGTTAATCCATGATAAAAACCTGGGATGCCAATATGGACTAAATGAAATCAATCTATAAAAACTGCTCTTTTTTAGATCAGCTTATCTTTGTGCTGTCTTAGTTTGATATTGGAATTAGTTTGATAATCGATAAGTGTGTCTAAAAAAAGAAGGAAAACAAACACATCTGTAAGTCCTCATGATTGCATTCATTCTCAGAAATTATGATTAAAAAATCACATGCTAAATCATAGCGACACAAAGAAGAAAATGTTTTAACTCTTTATTGCAGGCATTTCATCCACTGTACAATTATTTTTTATTAGACACGTGATGGTTGATTGTAACTATACCCTTCTGTACAGTCACTGATAAGTCCCTGAATAACGTTTAATTTCTGATGTTTATAAGACTTAAAACTGATCCAGTGTGTAGCAACACAGCTTTAGCAGCAGGATTCCTTTCTTCAGACTTGCCGGGCAAACCCTGCTTTTGTTTTTGCTGCACCTGTTAGGGCGGGTATGATTTATGATCAACTGTATATTTAGTATGATGACCTGAGCACAGTCTCAGCTGCTCCTCCTCTATTTTAGCTGAGAAAACTTGTCATCACTGTAGTGAAGCATATAGTGTGAATGCTCAAAAGAGGCTGCTATATAGATTTCGCTTTATTCTTTCTAATCTGGACCATTTCAGAAGAGAAACATCCAATGCATGCCATTTTGTGTTATTTTTATTGGCATTTTCATCTTTGATCTGAATTTAATATTTAAAAAAACTGAGTTAGAGGTTTTTATTTTTGCTTGATGAAAGTAGCAACACATTAGTTGGTCAATTTCTACATGATAAAAATGAAGGGCACCTCTATCATAGCATGAATTATTGTGTATCTAAAATTTGCATAAGCTCTCTTTGCGGCCTTGAGTTGGTGTTTTGTTTAGTTCCACTTGCATTTTGTTTCGGCACCGTTTTATCCGTACCTTCTCAATGTGTTCCACTCGTTGCAGGACCTCGTTTGTCAGAGAGTGCAGCTTCAGTAGATCCATCCCATAGAAGGAACCCTCCAGCAGCTCAAGGATGGTGGACAGCTGCAATGATCAAGGGAACTCCATTAAAACAGTGTAGCCATTCATAAAACAGTATGTATCCACTCTTAGGTTACATGAGTGAATGTTAACCGTTCTTTGAGGTCTAGGACTCTTAGGAAATAAATAGGTTGCATAAAGGTTTGAAGCAAGGTGTTTTGCAGTGCCTCTCAACAGCAATGGCACTATTTGAGCTCACATTACTATAATTGTTAGGGATTTTATGTGATGAAGGAAAACAAAAACAAAAAAGAATAATTGTGAAGAGGAGGGACATCAAGACTGGTTTTTACACTTTTTGCAGATGAAACTCTGAAAAGTGTGGCATGCATTTGTCATTTCCTTTACCTGTAACTAAATCCAGTGCAACTAATGCACAAAGACAGCAAGTTTAATAATAGAAGAAAACCTGGAAGGGGTTGCAAAAAGACTTGAAGTCTTGAAGTTCACCTTCCAGCCAGAATGACAATGGAATGACTGATTATTAAAGAATAGGTAGATGTCTGAATGGCCCAGTCAAAGTCCATTTCTACATTTAATTGAGAAGCAGTGGCAAGACTTGAAAAGTGATGTTCAAAGCTCCAGGCATATTGACAGGACGAATGGGCAACATTTTCAATCTTAGATGGTTGGAAAAATGTGGATCAACAAAATATTGACTCGGGAGCTCTGAATACAAAGGCACACCACACTTTTTAGATTGAAAAAAGCCAGCTTTTTTTTCTGTGTGTCATATAAAATACAAATACAACTCATTGCAGCTTGTAGCTAAACCAGACAAAATGTGAACATTTGAAGGATGGCGGGGGGGAGCTGTGCTTGGACAAGGTGCGCTCGAGTGAGATCCTGAACCTTGACATTTTCTTTTCCAGCTTCCCTGAGTTTTTTCAGCCTGAACTCTGCATCGCAGGGGTTGACCGCCGACGGAGGCGCGATGCAGGCGCACTTGCAGTCCGGTCCAGATGTGATTGTCTCCACGGTGTAGAAGTCCTGAACGGTGGCGCTTCCCTCTTCGATCCGCCGACAGGCGCTCCTGCTCAGGGGTCTGACAACACATTTACACCGACAGTCAGCGCCTTCCGAGAGGGCTTTCACTTTGTCATAATCACCCAGCAGCTATAAAGAGAAGAGGATGGATACATTTTTTTTTTCCCACCGCGATCAATTTAAAATTGTGCATGGATGACTGAGAAAAAAAAAAAACAAAACAATTATGCACCTACCTTAGATATTACGTCCTCTTGACCTTCCGTTTCTTCTTGCAGCTCGTCCTCTGCACTGCTCTTAAGCAGAGACTGATCAGAGACTTTTGGAACTGTACTTCTGCACTTAGGCGCAGCAGAGCTCCGTGAGGAAAAAGCGCAGCACAACGCGACAAAAACGCATAACCTATACATGCTGTGAGCGTCCCAGATCTCCAAAGAGAGCTATGCAGATGCAGGTGTACAAAGAAGCCACAGCATGAAACTCAAATCGAAGTAGAAAAAGTCATACTAAGAATGAAAATTAAAAAAAGGGAATAAAATAAAATACCCTAATTATATTGAAATAAAATTCTGAGAATCGACATCAACAAACGCCATCAGCCATCCAGATTAAGATTATTCCCCCTGCTAGGTTATCGTTTGCAGTCAGAATGAATAAAAGCTATGAGGCTGGGGGAAAAAAAGGTGTGCTCCTGAGAGAGAGGAGCCCCGGCATCTGCAGCTGCAGGGGAGCTGACAGGAGGCGGTGTTACACCAGACTGTGATCTGATCTTTTTTTTTTTTTTTAATGGAAAAAGGTTTACTGAAGTTAAACGTTTTCTGCAACCAAAATTTACAATAGCCAAAACATGTCTTAGGTTGAGCTTACAAAACAGAATAAAATTGTTCAGACTCGTTTCAAACTGTTTTGCAGCACTATGTGTAACCGCTTCAAGCTGGGTGGTTGCTGACCCCTACAGGGCTTCTACATGCATTTCCAGACGCCTTAATAATTTCTCTAGTAACGTCGTAGTTCTCAGAGTTTGGTACAAGTAGTACTGATGGCAGTCAGAACAGATTCTGATATCCATTATTTGCAAGTAACTGTGATGCAGAGCTCTAGACTCCAATTGCAAAGAACGCATAAGTTCAATAATCAGCGACCAGACTAATGACTTGATGACTGGATTTTGTGCTTTTGAATTCTGTGTACAGTGAAGGAATTCCATTCCATCGCATTTGTGAAATGATGAAAGATGTACAAATCATCAGAAAAGCAATAGCTTTTTTCGACTGAAGTAATCTCTAAACTTCAGCTAGTTCAGGGTAGTCATGTTGGATTTTGAGGTCAAACTTTCCCACTTGGAATTTTGACTATAGCACTCGACTCGAAACTTAGGAATTTTTCACACATAAGTAAATCATGTACAGACCCATTCAATAAATTAGACTACTGATGAGAATATTCTACTTTTTTTTTTTTGGTTACAGCTAAGCTAATGAAAACATGACATTTAAGATTACAATATTCCACCAGTACAATATTTAAAAAACAAAAATAAGGGAAGAACACTTCACTGTGAACTTTTGGCTGTTTTTCATGTTCCAGACCTTATGGAACACGGAAAAACAAACATATAAATCTAAAACAGAAGAATAAGTAGATAAAATAATACATGGGTAAACATATGCATTGATGGATGGTAAATGGGTGTTTGGACTGAATGTGAATGTTGGACAAATTGATGGATAGTGGGATAGAGAGTACTTTATGAAATTACTCATCTTTTTACATATTCCCCCTATATTCAGAAAATTGCTTATTTACCCCTGTGTGGGGTCCCTGAAATTGTTCACCTCAGATAATAAAACAGGCCTTTTAAATTAAAATAAGTGTTTATTTATATTTTAAGGCACATTTAACTCATATTCTTTTCTATCCGAACATGGTTGACAAAAAGAAAATCAGAGGCCTACTTTAAGGCACATGGTGCCAATCAGAGTCACTGCAGAAACTAAAATTATAAACCTTATGTTGTGATGCCAGCTCTAGTATGTGAAAGTTGTGTGAATATGATTTATTTTACAATGAGTGTGTTTAAAATGCACCAGTTAAAAATCCCGCCGCTCCAACATCCAAATAACATTTCCCATCCCACTTATGAATTCAACAAAGGATTAAAAGAATAAAGTGCATAAGCCTTTTTGTGAAAGACTTCTTCATAATGAATGAAATTCTTACAGATGTCACACTTTTGAATGAGACTTAATATATTGATGCAACTGAATTTCAATAAAATTTCAGTTAGAAATATTCGAGTGTTTAAAACCACAGCAAAGAGCACCAGAATAAATATCCCAGTAAGAGGTGTCTGTGCTACTCCAGTGCTCAGACCCAAAACTCAAAACAGAGTTGAGTCCATTAGCATCCTTCATACTCTATTCTGTCCTCTGCCGCCACCGGCAGGATGAGGTGGGAAATGCGGCTCCACAGTCCACCGTACTTGTTGAGATCCATGCTGTCAAAAGATACCGGGTGACCGTGAGACAGAAACTTCTTCTGCAGGTAGTCGTCCACCATCTCCTCCACGATGCTCAAGCGCATCTCGGCCGGGATCTCCTCTTCGTCACCCAGCAGCACTGTGAAGATCAGAAAAGTCTTCTTATAGGCGGCGTTCTCGTGATCGCAGTAGCGGTAGAAGATGAGCGTGGAGCCCGGAGGCAGCTCTTCCAGGCGGTGAATCACCGCTACAGGTTTGTCTCCCTCGAAAGCTCCTTGCAGCTTTCTGTCAATGTCCAGTTTGACCTGGTCGCTGTCTTGGCCGGCTTTGCCCGCTCCGTCGATGTGGAGGACGGAAGCGTTGTGGGCAGTGGAGAAGGCGGAGGCCACACCCTGAGCCAGGCAGTGCATGGTCCTCTCAGCTCTAACGCCTGATGTCAGGATCAGGCTCACGGGCTCCGCGGGTTGGCTGGTCTGGAGGTGCCTCTTCAGGTGGATTTCACTCCTGCTCCAGAGCTCGGCGCGCTGATTCGGAAACTTCGCTTTTACTTTTTTCATCTGCTTGAGGAAGACATCTACCTGTTGCCAATCGGTCTTCTGAGGTGAAGATTTAGATTGGAGGCAATACTGTGCCACGATGGCAACAAGTGCCACTATGGCCACTCCTACCAATAGTTTTATGCCTCCTGTCAAGAGAAGTTTAGATGCGTCTTACAAGGGGCTTTATACGATTACTAATCAATATCTTTATAATGTTTGAATGTTTGTATAATAATAACATACTCCTTTTCCGTAGGAGTATGGCCCAAATCACTAATGGGTTACGCTACAAGGTAAGTGCTCCAAGAACATTTGGAGATAATAATTACCTCCAAGGATTCCAGTTTCTTCTGCGAATTCAGTTTGTGTAGCGGTTGGACCAATGAGTTCAACTTCTTCTTTTTTGCTCATCTTCTTTTTTTCTATTTCTTCATTTGGACATTCCTTTTGAGACACTGCTGAGGTTCTTAACAAATCTGAGAAGATAAAAAAAAACAGAGTTTGGCTTTACATAAATGAAGTGGAGGTTCTCCAATTTCACTGTGTTCTTTATTTTTGACAAATTTTTCGATCATCTTTGTTGTTCACTGGTTGTTGCAAAGTTAATATTTTGGATTTATTTTTATTTTATTTTAAGAAGCACAACAAAAACTCTAAATGAGGTTTGTAGTCAACTCTTTCACATAGGAAACATAAAATACAAGAACCTGCTGTAGCACTAATAATGGTCATCAGCTTTTTCTTGTTGGTGGTGCTTTTTGTCTTTAGTCTGAAAATAATACCCTTTGAGTAAATCTACACCTGCAATGCTAAACGTAAATAGTGCCATCTACACTCAATCATATTTTTAACTTGTTAGGTCAAATAATCTATATTGTTTCCTAGTCAGAGTATGGCCCAACAATTAAAAAGGCTTCTACATATCAAACTAGTTAGAGACAGAAAGTCAGATCCCAAAACAGTGGATATATTTGAAAAACAGAAAATACAAGCAAAAAAAAAAAAGGACTTGAAATCATACTTTGATTGGAACATTCGTCAGGTGTTGTGTCGACTGGTTTGTCATTTTCTGATGGATCTCCTTTGGAATGACCTTGTTGTTTGTCATCAGCTTGGTAACCGATTATCTTGTCCATTTCTGGAGGGTGACCGACTTCTTCTGACTTTACTGAATCAATGAAAGAACAAACCTTCATATTAAATTTCTGACTAAATGTAGGTTTTCTAAAGCCAGAAATGTAGATACCTGAATTTAAGAGCTATTATTGTCTATAAAATGAAGCACCATGTTTTTATAAGTAAAGTTTATGGAGAAACACAGATAATATGCAAAAACACCACACAGAAAATATTGTACTGAGAAATAACAACCTGTAGTAACACTTGGACTTGGATGTTCATCAGTTGATTTGTCATTATTTGATGAGTTATCTTGACTTCCATTATTGGCTTGGTGGCCAGATTTCTTGTCCCCATTCTGTAAGCTATCAGTT
>CAEGAE010010836.1:0-45934 GCA_903067095.1 Girardinus metallicus
CGTAGCTGGAGATGGGCACCAGCAACCCTCCCGACCCCATTAAGGGACAAGGGTGAACAGAAAATGGATGGATGGATGGAATTACAAAGACAAAATTGCTTGGTAAGATGATTCTACACTGCAAAAATACAAAAGTAGTTTTAGCCTAGTTTCTAGTGCAAATATCTTAGTACACTTAAAAAAATACTAAAATAACTTACAAGTAATTTTTTGGATAGATATATGATTTAGTCTTTTTTCAAGTGCACTAGGAAAAATAGACAAAAATACTTGGTAAGGCTTTATGTTTTTGCAGTGTAATAATCTAAACATTGGACATGACATAAAATCAAACGTTAAATTTAGTCTCTTTTTCCTACGTATACGTCTGGTATCTACCTGTTCAGGGTGCCGGTGTTGCTGTGGGAACCGGGTCGCTGCGCGAAAATGCCAAACTGGACAGAGAGCTTCATGACTCCATGCTGCTGAAAGGATTCACAGAAATAAATCTCTCTCTCTTTCTCGCTCTCTCTGGTCCTCTCTCTCTTTTTTCCGCTCTCGCTCTTTCTTTCTCTGCGCTCCCTCTCTCGTTCTGGATAGAGGTTCTTTGTCACTTGCTGCAGCGGTGTTTCATCCCCCGGGCGCTGTTAGTCTCTGTCTGCGCCGAGCGCCGAGCTGAAAGGAGCTGAGCGGAGGACCTGCCCCGCTGCTGGTAACCTGAGCCTCCCTGGAGACCGTTAACCACTTCACTGCTGCAGCAGCGCCGCTAACGCTGCGCAGCCAAACACACACAAACACACCCCGTGCCCTAAATAAGCCACTTGAGGCTTGAGAAGCATCAAACAGGCGGGATGAGTCAAAGCCGCGCCATCGCAGACAGATTGAGACAAAAATGACAATCCTCATCCTCCACTTGCTGTGCTGTGTGGTTCCCAGCTCTGGTTTATGTATCCTGACTGCGTGTGTGTGTTGGTGTGTGTGTGTGTGTGTGTGTGTAAGACTGCAATTTCCCACACAGATCCACCCTGAGCAACTGACAAGCCAGCGCTAATTAGAGATCAGGCCAAACGGCGGGCCCAGCCCTCAGCATCCTGCTGGCAGACCAACCCGCCTCTTACCAACCGCCGAGCCTTTACGACCAATCACAGGAGACCGAGACGCCAACCACAGGCAGCGCTGGCAAAGACCAGGTCAACAGCTAATGGATCAGAACCAACGGGTCAGTGTATAAATGCTTGTGGGTCGTAGGGACCTTAAGGCTCTTTCCCACCTGAAGTTTGTTTCATTTTCAGCTGCTGCCGTTCGGTTTCACGCTCCAGAGGTGGGTAGTAACTAGTTACATTTACTCGATTACATTCACTTTTTTATTTTTTTTTATTTACCTTTTCTAGGCTGTACTTTTTACTTTTACTGGAGTAATTTTATTATGAAATATTTCTACTCTTACTTGAGCAAAATTTCTGGATTTTCTACCCACTGAATGAAAAACAAACATGTTTTAACAAACAAACAACACTTGCAGTTTCTGTTAAAGTTTCATAATCTTTTTATTGAAATAAATGTATTTGGAAAAAAAATATTTGACTGATTTTGGAGTTTTTTTTGTTACTAATATGGATTATTGTCATGTCCATTCTGAAAATACCAAAGTTTTCACTTAATTTCAGATTTTGTTCCATCTGATTGTATAATTTTTAAATATTAAATGATTGATAATTTGACAAGTTTCTCAGTACTTGAGTCGACTATTTGCCAAATACTTTTTTACTGTTATTTGAGTACAATTTTTGGATACTCTACCCGCCCCTGGTGAGGAGCCATGTTGATACTGCATGACACTTTAACACCTGATCATATCATTAATGGAGGGCTCAAGTTCCCACCATCAAAATTAACAAATTTATTTGAGATCGTACTGATTATGGTGACTTAAAAAGCTTTTCTTTAATTTTATGAATATTGCAGATGTTTCTATTTTCTTGGAAAGAGTTTTTCACCTCCTCGTCTGCAGGGGCGCTGCATCAAGATCTACTGAAGGAAAAGGCACAAAGGCCTCTGAAGAAGACACTGAACACAACGTCCTGCTTCACAAACTGTAAATAAAAATGGAGTAACATCAGATTTTTTCTCTTTTGTCTTTGCTTAAAAAAAAAAAAAAAAAAACACAAGCCATGTCTTGCGTTAGCCCAAATTCTTGCGTTTGTTTAGGTTGTGTCATTGAAATTGAACTCAAATTACAAAACCTCAATGTGGTCCACAATTTAACTTGGTGAAACCAAAAGGTGCAAATCCATCCTTCAGTTCTTAAACAGGCTAAACGGCCTATAAACCAGCCAGAAAAGGACAGTAATGGAGAACGAAACGAGACCCAAATCAAGACATCCCACACTGGAACCTAGCTTCTCGCCCGGTCCCATTAGATTAGGGTTTCTCCTCTCCCAAAAGGGTCAAAGTTCAGGGGCCAAACTTCCTTAAAGAGAAACACAGAGTTAAGAAGATGGGGGTTGGTGGCAATGAAAAAAATGAAGCTCCCACATGGGACAGCCAGTAATGGTTTCTGTGAGCGTCCTGAGAAACAGGCAGTGGATTTGTTTGTTTTAACTTTCCCCATGCGAGGCTCCCGGGACCGTGGTCGGTGGGACGGTTGGTCTGCTGGTCATTTCAGTTCACCAGCGGCTCCCCCAGCCCCCAACCTCAGGAAAAAAACCAACTCTGGCACGAGCACACAGAGTGTGTGCCACAGAAATGTACACACAGACATGCAGCCACAACAGAGCAGCCAGGCAGAAGTAAGGGGATTTCCTGCATTTGAGAGGAAACTACTGGCCTCTTCGCCCCGCAGCTGTATCACATAACCCCCAAATCTCCGTCTGTCGGGGGCCGACGGGCAGCGGATGGTACGACGGTGTGTTGGGGACATTATAGAGAGAAAAAAGGAATTATATTTCAATCAAAACACCTCAGAAAATTTACAGGAAAAAAACAAGGAAATTTGTGAACTCCAAAAAACTCAGAAATTTTGAAATTAAACTTAGAAAATTTCTAAACTCCTAAAGTAAAATATTCATAAATTTTCCAAAAGTTGAACATTCTTGACTTCATGAGCTCAGAAAATCTCCAAGTTTTTTCTAGAAAATTTAATAGATTAATCTGAAAACTTATAAGTTTTTTTTTTCTTTTTCCTCACAGTTCTTCACTTTTGGAACTCAGAAATTTCCACATTTTCTTTTTCTAGAATATTTCTGAGAGCAATGTCAAAATTTCAGAGATTTTTTTTTTTTCTTACAAATTTTCAAGTTTTGGAGCTCAAAAATGTCCTAACTTTTGAAACTCTAGAACATTTCTGAGATTAATCTAGAAACTTCAGGGTGTATTTTACAGGAGTTTACTCTTGTTTCGCCTAAATACATTGGTAGTAAAACGCTGTCGTAAGACGAAGAGAAACTTTTAGATGTAATCTAAAATGTAAGCAGATAACATCTCACAGAAGCTGTCAGGATTAAGTAAACATACAGACAGAAAAGCCAGTTTGTGGATTAACACTCAACCGAACACAAAACAAGCAAGATGACTTTTTTACTTTTAGTGGTGTGACACCTGGAGTGTTAAAAGAGGATAATTATCTTTGCCGTTCAATAAAACAAACTGAAATGTGCCTTGAGACGACACTCCTTGTGAATTTAGTGCTTTAAAAGTAAAGCAAACTGAAACTGACTGAACGCATGAAGTAAAACTTTAGACAACAGCAGTTTCAAAAGTTCAGTTGTATCAGGAATATGTTTCTGACTTTTTGTCTTTATTTGAATGTTTTTTTTTACGTTTTTACAGCAAAAAAAAACTTAAGAGGATTCAAGGAGGCCTAAACATGCACAAGAAAGTCCCTGATTGTTTTTGTTTGTTTTTTAAATAAAGAAACTTTAATCATTCTGCCTTTTGGCTTTTCTACTTAAATCAAAAGTAGATCACGTTTTTGGTTTCCAACTTTGCAGGGAGAAAAAAAGAAAATCATGTTCTGAACTGTATGGTCAAGCTGAAAAGATGAAGGAGAAGGAGAAAAACGGGATTCTGGGACATTCCGGGCCAGATCCCAGAAGTCCTGCGGTATGAAAATGACACAGCTGTCCCCGCTTTGACAGGGAAAGACGGAACCGGAGCGGACAGCACAATGAGCCGGGTTTGTCTTTCCGCTTATTGGGGCTACAGTCTCCTGTCTCAGAGAAAAAAAATGGCTGCCCACATTCAGATGATTTATCGCAGCACGTGTTTCCTTTAAGCGCTCGCTTTCTCTTTGTGTTTGTGTGTTTAACGTGTAAACACTCCTATAGATTTGACCGACTGACCCCGATCTACAGAGAATACACACGAAACTCTGAACACGTGTGCTTTGCTTCACACACACACACACGACCCCTCCGCAATGCACTCAGTCCAGACAAATGAGGAATTTCTATCAGCAGTGCAGATGCCATCAAACCCATTTTCACCTCAGCGCGAGAAGAAGGGTCAAAGCATCTTTTTCGCTCTTGGAAAAAAACTCATTTTGGTTTTTAGTTGGAAAAAATACAGGTTAAAGGTAACAAATTATGCTTATTTCAACACGTCGGTGTAGGTCAAAACATGTTTGTTGTACAAAAATGTTCTTAGATCTTAACGTTTACACTCACATGTGAAAATGGCTGCAAACAGATGCACAAATACAACAATACATCTTTGAAAAGCAAAAGTTGAGCCTCCTGCACAGCCAACAAGAATGCAGCACGTGGTTTCTGGATGGTAAGTGAGCAACAAAACACTTGTCTTTCTCTGCAGCCATTGTGCAGCGCTTACAGCGGTAAAACCAAACGCCCTAAAAGCAAAAAATAAAATTTTACCAAGTATTTTTTTGTATAGTTTCTATTGCAGATATCTTAGTGCACTTCAAATAAGACAAAACTAACTTATGAGTAACTTTTCAGATACATATGGGAGCTTGTTTTACATCAATAATTCATTAATATTGATTAAAAAAGTATTTGTTCCATTCGGACAGAGTTACTGATGTTATGAGAAAAATGTCTTGTTATAAGTGAAGATATCTGCCCAAGGATTTAGTACTTTTAGGAATAATTTAGCTAAAACAATCATTTAATGAACCAAACAAAGAAATGCATCAAACATTTTATAAAACCAAATCCTATATCTTGCTGGAAAGTTACTTGTAATTTAATTTTATCTTAATTCAAATGTAGTAGACCAAAAATTCTTGGTAAGATTTGGTGTTTTCGCAGTTCTGTAGCTTTGCTGGGGTTGCTAGGTAACGGGCTGGCACTCTGCTGGCGTTGCTAGGTAACGGCACACTGCTTGCTGATTTATGGCATCCTGGAGGTTTTTTTTGAAGCAGCTCATTTTCCAGACACCAAAAAACTTTAAAGTCTCACCAAAAACCACATGGCTGTTTTTTTGTTTTTGTTTTTAGCACTCGGGTTGTTTTTTAGAAGCAGCAGAAACCCAAATGGAAGAACGAAAACGTGGAAAACAGTGATCTTTTCAGGATATGTCCCCTTTAAGGGTCTCCAGATAACAAATGATAATCCTCTTTAGAAGAACAGGAACATATTTGGGACTTCCAGCTGCTAGAGGACCACTTGCTGTTTCTTCTTTTTTTCCTCTACATTTCCCATGTGAAAAATGTTATTTTTAGACAAAACAAGAAGGTCTGCAGTCCATCTCAAGACACTAAGCAGACTAAAACATGGATCCGGATTAAACTTCACTGAAACGTTTCCCCTGAAGTTTAGTTAATAGACGTTCGAAGGATTCAGACTCACCCTGTGCTAATGGACCAACAAAGCTCTCACAATAGACGAATTCTCCTTTTGCTCCACTTTGTCCATCTACGGTTTCGTCCCAGTGGTCTCGGTCAGATTCCAGCCCCGACCAGAACCACGGGGCTGAGTGCTTTACAGCACTGACTGCCTTCAGAGAGTAAATTTGAATATAAAAATAAAAAAAGAATCTCATTTACGACTGATCCGTCAGTAGAATTACTCAGTGTGTGATTTTGCATCTCTACAGTGAGACTGTTTTGTTTACAGCTAATAGAAACCCCGGGTGGTGGCCTGCTGGTATGGTAGCCATGGCAACCTGTGTTACCACGGCTACCATATCTCTAAGGGCTTTGTCTCAGTCTGTATCTACCTGTTTGTAAACAATACTTTTTATTTATCCTGTTTATGATATAAGCCCCAGTTAGTGGCATTCAGTTTTAGAAGATGAGAACTTACAGAATTAAAGGAGATAAAATATTAAATAATGCATTTTTACAGTGAATTTGAAAGATATAGAAGAAGTTTGGAGCCACTGGAAAAACAAAAAAATTGAGTTTTATCTCAGTTTTGACTTTTTTTCTTAAAGGTTTGACATTAATGTCAGAAAAATCAGAATTCGGAGATTAAAGGAGAAACATTTATTTTCTCAGAATTTAAATTTTTCTCTTTTTTTAATCTCAGAACTCTGAGAAAATAGTCAGATTTTCTTTCTACATTTTCAGTGGTCCTCATCCTCCTCCGCGGGAAAAGCAGATTATACCAGATGGGATGTCTGTGTGGGCGCTTCAACACAGCAAAACACACTCAACCTTTAGAGCTCACAGCGGGATCCATAGTTTCTAGCCAGCAGGGCTTCAATGCAAACATCGCGTGCTGGAACAACGTGAAACTGCTCACGTTTTCAAAGAAAATAAATATTTGTATAGTAGTCTATATCTGAAGTTTGCAAAATAGTTAAAAGAAAGAGAGTCAAGATATAAAAGAGTGAAATATGTTTCCACAGCACGGTAGATGAACTTGCCTTGGACATAAGGTGAAAAACTTAAGGAGGATCTGGAGAGCAGTTAATGCTCTATAAGATATCAGCTGAGGTGGATTGGACATAATACTAGGAGAGCTTTGGTAGATTTCGATTTGCAGGTTTGCAAGTGGTACGAAGGAGGATTAGGGCCACTGAGAAACAAAACTAAACTCAACCGACTGTGGCTTTTTTCTGACTTTAGATCTTCGAAAATTGTTTAACTGTGGTTAAAGTCATAATTGTGGGATTTTAAAAAGTCCAAATTCTGATGGGATTTAAGTCGTAATTCTGATATTAAAGTAAAAATTGTGTGGAATAATGTCAAATTCTGAGAAGCCAAGTCCGAAACCTGAGATTAAATCCAAGGTCTGAGAAAAATTCAGAATTGATATTAAAAGTCATAATTCTGAGAAAAATTTAAAAATTCTGAGAAAAAAGTCAGAATTTGGGGGGGAAAAAAAGGCAGAATTCTCAGATTAACGTTTGGATTCTGTGGAAAAAAAAGTCAGAAGTCTGAGAGAAAAGTAAAAATTCTACGAAAAAGATAAAATTCTGAGAAAAAAAAGCCAGAATTCTGAGAATAAAATGTAAAATATGAAGAGACTCCAACAACAAAGATCTGCAGCAATAAGAGCAGAAAAAATCTGGTGGGAGAAAAAAAAAAAACCCGTATCCAACAATAATAATTATTATTACAGCGAAACCACAACATTTCGATAGCTGGAGCAGAGGAGCAGGTGGAGAAACGGCCTGGTGGAGAAGTAAAACACCCGCAGCGGCAGGTGTTGGAGCAGCGAAGAGTTGATAAGGTTAAAAACATTTTGTTCTTCTCCCCGAGGCCATCAGGGAAACTGCTCAAGTCCAGACACGACAGAGAAACGATTGGGGGTTCAAGCATCTGTGTGTCTGTTTCAAACAACCTCAGCACTGTAAAAACACCAAATCCTACCAAGTATTTTTGGTCTATTCTTAGTGAAATAAGACAAAACTAACTTTCAAGTAACTTTTCATCAAGAAACAGCAATTTATTAGAATTGATGAAAGAGTTCCAGTTCCACTAGCAGATTATTTCGCTTTTGACACAGGAAAAATGTGCAGTTACAGGTAAAATAAGCACTTATTTTAATCAATATTACGGATTTATTGGCATAAAACAAACTCTGACGTCTTGTTAATCACATATCAGTTAGTTTTGGCTTTTTTTAAGTGTGCTAACATATTTGCACTAGAAAAAGATCAAAAATACAAAAAACACAAAACAAGTATTTTTGTTTAGTTTCAAGTGAAAATGTCCCACTTCACATGAAATAATAACAAACTGGTTTGAAAGTATCAAGATATGGGTGATTTTTTAAAGCTATTTTTTCCTTAATATTGATGGAAAAGTACTAAATAATCCACAACCAGATTATTTCACTTGTAACGAGACATTTTTTCCATATTATAAGTGACTAGCAGGGAAACTAATACCTTTTCATCAGTATTGAGAAATTACTGATTTTAAAACAAGCTCCTATGTTTTACTGAAAGGTTAGTTGCTGTCTTTGTCTTATTTCACGTGTACTACAATACGTTCACTAATACATAGACAAAAAAGTTACTTGGTGAGATTTTGTTTTTGCAGTGTGCTCCACTTTGTACAATGATCCATCACCAACATCTCCTGGTGCAGACAAAACAGTTAGAGGATGAATCATAAATGAATACTCATAACTAGAGAGGATTTCAGCAGATAAACACCAGAGAAGTGACAGAAACATCAGCTGGAGTTCCTCTGGTGCCAAAACATTACAAAATGATTCACTGCAAAGCAAATGGATTTTATGACCCTGGAAAGTTATACCAGCGTTGCACAAACTGGGTTGTGTAATATGGTGTGTCACATTGCTCCGAGGTGCAACTCAAACAAAGCCTGCAGTTTCCTCTCCCTATGAGCAATCATTAGTGGAATAATAAATCAGGAGTCTTTCCATGCAGTGTAAAGGACTTAAGAGATTAGTTGTTGAGAGATTTAGTGGGAAACGTTCTGTTTATTTGCTTAGTGAGTCTGAAAAGGCGAAGAAATGCAAAGATCTCCACAAAAGCATGAGGTTTACAATGAAAAGGTAACGACGGCGGCAGAAGGGATCAGGCTTTAACGAGCGCTGATGAAGGAGTCTGTTAGTGGATTAGGCTGAGTTTACTTTACGATGCATCACATGATGCCTAAACAAAAACCACACTGCACAGACCAACAAAAACTAATCCCACAGCGGCTGTTCCTAAATGAAGAAAGTCACTCTGGCTTTTTCTGGACCACAAATCCATTTGCCATAATCGATGCGGCAGATTTTCCGTATAGAGGAATTTTTTTCAATGGATATAAAATGCTTTAGTGCAAATAAAAATGAATTATTTACACACAAAAAAATCTAAATGCATCTTTTTCTTTCTCCTTCCCATGAACTGCCCCTCCCTGGGAGCTGCAGCCTTTCTCAAATAAAACTTCTCACACGAAAGCTCTTAACCCGACACTTCTCTTGTTTACTTTCTTTTGACTTTTTAAACAAATTAACATTTTATTTATGTGCAACAGACAAATGATACTCAACAGCTGCATTTCCATTACAAATGTGCAAAAATCTTTGTGAATATCCCGCTGGAGTGTAGAAAAAAACACAACTTCACAATTGTGATGTTTCGATAAGAAAAGCGATAAAAATCACACGGAAATAAGTTTGTTGTTCGCGCGGTGAATCATTAAAAAACATGCAGCGCGCCGTTATCCTCCAACCTCTTCCTGTCATCGTTTTGTCGTTTCTGCCAGTAGCAACGTCCGGATGTTGATCACATGACTTGTGGGATGTGAAAAAAGTGTTTCTGTTGCAGTTTTCTTTTTTTCAATACAGCCAAAAAAACCACCAGTTTTTCTCTAAATTGGCGAGTTTCTATTAAACAAACTCATATCGTAATTCCATTTGCTTCCATTATAAATGTGCACAAAACTCTGCTAATGTCAAGAAACCCAAAATTTTGTAATTGCTGTGTTTCCATTAATTAAGAAACTCAATTAAAATTACATGTAAATAAGTTTGTTCGCACAATAAAACACAACACACTTATCATCCTCCTATCACTTCCTGTCGTCTTCTTTGTCGTTTCCGCAAGTAGCAACATCCTGTTGTTGATCACATGACTCTTGTGATGCAAAAAACATTTTCTATTGAAAAACGTGATGTTTTTTTAAATTGCCGTGTAAATTTAAGCAAATTTATTTTCATAATTTCAATTTGCAAAATGTAAACGCAGCTATTAGTAAAAAAAAGAAACAAAAAGAAAAAGATGGGGGTGGGTGGTTTGTGCTCCCATAGCAGTTCCAGACAACAAAGACCTCTTCTTCTTTGTCTTCTTTAACAAAGAGGATTCAAACCGGAGGACAGACCATAATAGATTGCTTCCTCTTTTCTCAGCCACAGAGATTAATGACAGGATAAGAAAGCTCTCTTACACATAAGCACACAGTTTCTCTTCTCTATTGTCTTTGCTTGTACATTAACGGTCTGCCGTTTCATGACTCAGCTCTGCTTCCACTTAGCACTTCAGCTACTTTTGATATGTTAGTCATTTTGCACAGCTGCTGAGCAACACGTCATGTTTCTCCCCCGTCTGCTCATTAGTCCAGGTCTGGTTTGATCAGAAAACGTTTGGCATGAAGGCTTTAAAGGTTTTCTTAAATGTGAACCTCAGCCCTTTGAAGCCTGTGACCTCAGAGTTCAGGGGGTCACGGCGTTTTTGCCCAAGCGCCACGTGAGCGCCCGACACCTCCCGCCCTTCAGCCGCCAGCTTCTCCCGAACCCTTGGCTGCATCGCAATCCAGAGAACACAGAAAAAAACACGCAGGTCACACAAATCCACAACAGAGATGTCTGGACTTTTGTGTGAAGCTCGTAAATTAGAGATTATAATCCTGAACATGAACACTGCTCAGCGCCATTCCTCCACCTGCATCATTAACTCGCTTTCATAAATTAAATTAGCCTCATCGTTTACAAGTTGAAACCAGTCACCCTTCTTAACCCCGCAGCTCCAAGACTTTCCTTCCAGTGTGTCATGCATTTTATACAATGGTTCCTGAAATTACGAAAGAGGATTAGGGCCACTGTAAAAAAAAATAAACAATTAAAACAACCTTTTTTCTTAGAAACCTGAACTTAAACTTATGAGATTAAAGTCAGAATTCGGATTCTAAAGTCAGAATCCTGAGGAAAAAGGTCAGGATTTTGAGAGTAGAATCATAATTTTTGAGGGAAAAAGTCAGAATTCTGAAGAAAACGTCAAACTTCCAAGAAAAAAAAAAGGTTAAAATTCTGAGAGTAAAACCAGAATTCTGGGAAAAAAAATAAAAAATCTGAATTCTGAGAAAAACTGTTGGAATTCTGAGGAGAAAAATCAGACTGTCATGGAAAAAAGTTACAATTATGAGATTAAAGTCGCAGATATGATTATAAAGTCAGAATTTTGAGAGTAAAACCAGAAAAAGTTCAAAATCTGAGAAGAAAAGTTAGTCTCCAAAGAAAAAAGTTAAATTCTGAGGGAAAAACGTTTTTGAATTCTGAGAGTAAAACCAGATTTTTTAGGAAAAAAGTCAGAATTCTGAGAAAAGGGCTGGATTTCAGGTTTTCCAGTGCCCTTAATCCTCTTCCGTACCAAACCTCCTGATTAATCTCATTAATTTTAAAGCGGTGAGATTAATCAGACATTCCTGCAGAGGTGAGGGGAGGCCCAGCTCTCCTTTTTTCCACTCTTTTCGCCCAATAAAAATTAAGCCGCAACATGATCATGATGGAAAAATGTGAAGCTTCTGGAAAGAAGCAACATCTGCAGTGTCGGTCGATGGTAAACCTCGCAGAGAAACATGAAATAAAATACGAGAAGTCCCCCAACTTTTATCATTTAGCTGCTTTTTATCCTCTACTCATCGCACTCTTTAATCAAAACAGGCAAGAAAGAAAAACCAAGAGATGAGAGGACAGACGCATAAAAAGAGGGGAGGAAATGGGAGATGAAAGACAAAGGGAGGACAGTTTGGCTTCCAGTGAGAGAGAGAGCGGGAACACTGCAAAAACACCAAATCCCACCATGTGGCTTCTAGTGGGCCATTGTAGATAGAACAAAAAGAGTAAATATTTCTTGAAAATGTCTGTGAGTAATCTCAAAATATCTGAGGTTTTTCTCACAACTGTATAACTTTTGGAGCAGAGAAATTTCCAAGGTTTTTCTTTAAAGTGTCTGAGAGTTTTTCTAACAAACGTACAACTTTTCTAGCTGTGAGAATTTCCTTGTTTTTCTAGAAAATTTCTGAGAGTAATCTCAACATTTCTGAGTTTTTCTTGCTAGTTTATGACTTTCTGAGTTAAAAGAATTTCCCTTTTTTTCCAAGAAAATTTCTGACATAAATGTAAAACTTTCTGCATTTTTTGGCTGGAACTTACTCCTTTTTTTTTCTTTCTACAGTGGCCCAAATATTCTGATGTCAGATTCAGATTATAGATGCATATAAATTTTTGCAATAAATTTAAAACTAATCTAATCATACACTAAAATTAATTTTAAAAAATCCCTTCCTGCTAGGATCTGGTGATAGCTGGATAAAAAATGCGCAAACCAATCACTCTGCCTCTGTTTTCATCCACAGCGGGTCTTTGTCTCGCTTAATTTACCCCTTATTCATTTAGAGCCGTCTCCATCCATTCTGCCGTCCATCTTCGCATCATTTTATTCCCTCCCCCATCGCCTGTCTTTCTTCCAACCTCCTCATCTTTCTTCAGCTACATGGTGGGGCGCAGCTCAGCCTTTATTCGCCTCTGTCTGACAACCGGCCAAATTCTTCCCCAACTGTCTGACAGGACAAAGGCAGCAGCAAAATCACAAACAAAAATGTCACAGATCGAGCAAAACTGTCCGTCTTCTCTCTGTGTGACGTCCAACACAAACGACTAACATCCTTAAAGTGAGACAACATTCAGATCCGGAAAGATATTTTTATGCTAAATGATTTTATTGAGAAGTTTTTCTGCCTCAGGTTCTGAAAAGGTTCTGAAACTGGGTCATAATGCTGCCTCACATATTGGTTGTTCAATGTTTGACATTTTTCTTTCTCCATGTGTCAACACACAAGTTTTATAATAGATACAAATATCACCTCTATCTACACTTTCAGAACAAATATTTACTGTTTTTAAAGTGGATAAGAGAGAAACAACTGGTTATAAACTACAGGTGAACTAATAAATCGACCCAGATTTCCTTCATTTTGGGAAATCAGAATCTTTGTCAACATTTCGCTAATGTCAAAAAAAACACAACTTCGCAATTGCGATGTTTCCATTGAATAAGAGATGCAATTAAAATCACACGTGAATAAGTTTCTTCACGCAATAAGTCACTAAAAAACATGCTGGCATCATTCTCCAACCACTTCCTGTCGTCTTCTTTGTCGTTTCCCTCAGTAGTAACATCCAGCTGTCAATCAACTCAAGCGATGTGAAATAAGCGTTTTCATTGCAGTTTTGTAAAATAAACCAATTTCAATACAGCCAAAAAAGAATCACCTTTTCTTAGTGGCAAAACCATCAGATTATCTGAAACTGATTTGTTTCTGTTAAGTAAATTTATTTTCAAAATTGTGCTATCATAAGGTCAATGGAATCGCAGCTATTGTTGCTACACTTGGAAACTTTTCAGACAAAAAAAAAAAAAAAAGGGTATCGGCCAGAATCAGACGATTCTGAAAACATAACGTCCAGAAAATGCGATCGGTGCAACGCTGATAGAAACACTGAAATTCCAACACGCAAGAGATGTCACTATTTTTACAACCCACAAATCCAAATTTGGAACAATTAATATCAAATGGATCCTGTGAGATGGATTAATAATAATAAACCGAGAAAAAAAATGGAGGAGGACTTTTCCCATGAACAAAATATCATCAGCAAACAGTGTGATTTTGTTTTAAAACTCCATTTTTAATTGTGGGCTCAACCAGATTTAACAGAAAATTTAAGTTAAAAATCATAGAACATATATAAGTAAAAGAATAAAACTAAAAAGTAGAGTAGATTCAAATGTGCACTGCACAATCACAAAATTTTAGCAAGTATTTTTTTCTCTAGTTTCTAATGCAAAAATCTCAGTACACTTGAAATAACTAACTTCGAAGTAATTTTTTTTTCTTTACCAAACCATAGGAGCTTATTATAGTAAATAATTCCTTTAAAAAGTCCTTGTTACACTGGCACCTGTAGCATGGGGAAAAATGTCTTTTTGAACTAGTCTTTTTAAGCATTAAGAGCCTAGATCTGCCGAAAAGTCACTTGCAAGTTAGTTTTGTCTCATTTCTAGTGTCCTGATATATTTGCAGTAGAAACTAGACTAAAAAAACTTGATAATATTTTGTGTTTTTCAGCGCGAAAGGAGAAAAGTAACATCAACCCACCTGTCGGCGTCTCCCTGTCCTGACGATGCGTTCCGATGGAGCGTCTCTCGAACTGCGGCCATGCTGTCAGGCAGTCGGTTCAGGCGGCGAGTGTAGAGACCCAAACCTCCATCAGTCATGTAGCTGCAAAAAAAGAAACATTTATGCACCAGCATGCAGGGTTGGGAAAAAACGCAGATGAAAATGTGCAGCACAACACTTTCAAATCCAACACACTCTGCCCGGTCTTTCTCTGATGAATTATCTTTATTTAGATAAAGGGAGGCGTAGCTCACCTCCTAGTGGTTTTCTGGTTGGAACAAAGCGTCCATCAATCAGAAAAAAACAAAAAACCACTGAAAACAGCAAATTAAATGGCACAGATTTCCCTCATGTGGCGAACAGCAGTGGTGTTTAAAAAAAGAGGCCCAAAACTTATTTAATATTTTACTCAAGTAAGAGTAAAAAGGTATTTGGTAAAAAAGTCTACTGTAGTACTGAGATCAAATCAATCAATCATTTAATATTTAAAATTACATCATCAGACGTACCAAAATATAAAGTGAAGTGGAATATTTGGTATTTTATGGACAAAAATGACAATAATTTGCATTAGTAACAAAAAAAATAACAAAATAATAAAAAAAATGTTTCCAAATCAGTTTCTTTCAATATAAATTTATAAAACTGTAACAGAATCTGCAGGTGTGAGTCTGTGTCTGGTGAAGTTTTGGTTAAAACATGTTTGTTTTTCATTCAGTGGGAGAGAATCCAGAAATTTTACCCAAGTAAGAGTAGAGATACTTCATAATAAAATTACTAAAGCAAAGCATAAAGTAAAAATAGTACAAAAAACACATCTTAAATGTAATTTGTTGCTATCCAACTCTGTTGAAAAGAGGAGGCTGCACAATAGACAACAGACGAGTCTGTTCTTTACTTTACCAGAACATAAATTCATTACAAAAACCAGTTTCTGCCTGTCAAATGCTGATGAGTAAAAGAACTAATGATAAGATCTGATATAAATATAATGACTACTTATCTACAAAAAGGAGGCTAAGCGGTGATTAAGTTCATTTCGTAACAGAAAAAAACTTGATTTATATGTTGGGAGACTGAAAAGTGATACCAAGATGCTGAAACGTTCCCAGCAGATAATAAAAAACTCAAACTAAATACGAACCAAAGATCACTGATGGATATAAAAACTGACTGATTTAGCTCAGGCCGACAGAGCTGGTTGATGTGGATGCAGAAAATGTAACGCATTCTTTACTGTATATAAACTCAGATGAAAATGAAAATATACACGGGTAACCAGGAGCTTCTAATAGAGAGAGAACTGATTTAAACTATCTCATAAAATGCAAACGTCATTGGGAGTTTACCAACTAGAACTTGTCAATTACAAATTAGATAAAAGACAGCCAAACATGTTTACAAAAGTGATTCGTTTGCGCTTGTTTCAAGTCAATAATTTCCTAATTATTATTATTTCTAATGCTGTAACTGAAATAATCTGCCAAGGATATTAGTCATTTTGAGTTTTATCTGTGCGTCTTTGTTTTAGTTTGTTTTACTCGTGAGCCACTGTGTGATTTTTATCTATGAAAGGTGCTATATAAATAAAATGTACTTATTTAATAGTAAGAAATCTGCAAAAACTACAAAGGATCCATTACAGGATATCGTAAATAAGTAAATAATTTGTACACATCATAAACACAAAGTTTTGATAATAAGAGAATAAAATAATGTGAGCACCCTTGTTTTAAATTCAAAAACAAATGCAGTTAAAGCAGGACTTGTCCAGACACAGGAACCAGTCCATAGGAGGTCGACATCAATCATCACACTGCAAAGTCACCTTGGAGATGAGCGGCCAGAGACAAACACAAGCTCAAGCATTACTCTGTCACACTAATAACCCCGCTCCTATCCACCTGTCTCAGTAGAAACGTGTCCAAACGTGACATTTTATTGTTTACTGGGGATTTATTATGTAAAAAAATCACATTCTCCATGTTTTTGCACCTCCATTTGGGTTTCTATCGCTTCTAAAAACAAACCAAGCTCTTAAAGAAAACACACACACGTTTTTTGGCAACAAGTTCATGTTTTTTTGGCGTCTGGAAAACCAGCAGTTTCAAAAACCTCCAGAATGTCGAGTCACATTCAACAGGGGGGGTGGGGGGGTTCCGCCGTTACCTAGCAACCCCGGAAGCCCAGCCTAGCCCCGTTACCTAGCAACCCAAGCAGGATTGCTAGGGTTCGTGCAGAATTCACATTTTGCACGATTTTATTCTCCCATTTGGGTTTCTGCTGCTCATAAAAACCGACCAAGCACTTACAAAACCCACCGCAATATTTTCTGGCAATAAGTTCATGCTTTTTGGTTTCAAAACCTTCCGATTGTCAAGTCACATTCGACAGGCACTGCGCCGTTACCTAGCAACACAAGCTGAGCTCCAGCTTGTGGTCAACTGGTTTTACAGCTGTACGCGCTGTACAATGGCTACTGGAAAAGACAAGTGTTTTGTTGCTGACTTATCATTCAGAAACCACTTGCTTCATTATGGCTGGTTGTTCAGGAGGCTCTAGCGATGCCTTTCAAAATGTACGGTTGTACAATTGCACATCTTTTTGCAGATATTTTCACATGTGAGTGTAAATGTTGAGTTGGGGAGCATCGTCAGCAGCAGATTATTTGGATTTAAAGCAACAGGATTCCCTAAAACCGACAAAAATCTCAATGTCTTAGAATAATTTTGTGCAAACAATGTAATTAACATGTTTTGTATCGTCCATAAACCTATCCTATCCGTTCAAGTCAAAATAATAGGTTACCTTTAAAATCAAGAGATATCTTACTCCTCAAGTTTCATACGAACAAAATCATGTCACAAACCTACCTGTCTGCCTCAAACATGTCAGCCAAAAGCAAACTCAAACACGTCCAGGTGCTTCTAGCCGATTAAAATCTCGAAAGAAAGGTGTCCGTTTAACCGTCAGGTCTGCGCCAAAAACACACAGATCAACAATACCAGCAGGTGAAGGCGAGTTTCATCACGGTGAAATGAAGCTGGCCAACTCATGTGTGAGCTCAGCGTTGATATGAGGCGGCTCTCCTCCGCTCCACATGCTGATTTTCCTCCCCTGATAGGAGGCTGGGTCTGGCAGAGGAAAAGGGAGGGAGGAGGAGGACGGATCAGTCAGTTTACCCCCGCAGCGTTAGAGAGCGAAGTGCTGGGCCTCTGTTCATCTCTGAGGGACAGAGAACCAAAACACCGAGGGGCTATGGACTGAAGAAAACCACTGCACTGCAAAAACACAAATATTTCTGATCCAGCTTCCGTCTTTAATCAATATAAAAGAATTAAAGCAAGCTCCTATATCCTACTGAAAAGTTACTTGCAATTTAGTTTTATCTTATTTCAAGTGTTCTAAGATATTTGCTCAAGAAACTAGACAAAAATACTTGGTAACATTTTATGGTTTTGAGGCGTGAGCAGTCAGTATCTGTCTAGTTTCTGTTTACAAACAAAATATTCTTTGTTCAGTTTTTTGTGCGAATTTCTTAATATACTAGGAGCTTATTTCAAATAATATTGATGAAAACTTCCTAATTCCACTGAAGCTTATAACAAGACATTTTCCCATATTATAAAAAAAATAATTTGCCAGCGGAACTTGTATTTCTAAATCAATATTAAGACATTTTTGACTAATCGAGCCCCTATACCTTCCTGAAAATTTACTTGTAAGTTAGTTTTGTCTTATTTCTTACATACTGAGATATTTTCACTACAAACTAGACCAAAAATACCTGGTAAGATTTGGTGTTTTTGCAGTGCAGCTTTAAAAACTTCTCCTGAATTGGTGAAATATCTGGGAAAAGTTTATTTCGATGGTTGTTTTTTTTTTTTTTTTTTTTTCATTTTACCTGTGTCTCATTTCCTGTGAATAACCCAGTGACCTCCTTGTAAAGTATAATCCCAGTTAATCTTTTAATGAATGGCTCTCCAGTGTTGGAAAGAGCAGCAATTCATTTCACCACAGGGTTGATTTTTAACAGTTGGGAGTTTCCTGCCCTGTTTTAAATGCCATAAAAAGTTCTGCCATGGTGGCAGGAGTGCAAAAACATAAAATCTTACCAAGTATTTTTGTCTAGTTTCTAGTGCAAATGTCTTATTACACTTTAAATAAATTTTCATTAAGATATAGGAGTTTGTTTTAAGTAAATAATTCTTTAATACTGATGAAGAAATGCTGGTCCCATTGGCAGGTTTTTCCCTTATAACATGACATTTTTCCCATTTTAGTCAATTACAGTCTTTTTTCAAGTATTCTAAGATATTTGTGCTTAAAACTAGACATAGTACTTGGTAAAATGTTGTATTTTTCAGTGTTTTTGTGAATTTTTGTGCCACACAGTGGAAAAAATATTATCTTACCAAGTGTTTTAGGTCTAGTTTGAAATAAGACAAAACTAATTTGTACGTAACTTTTTAGTAAGTTATAAGATCTTGTTTTAAGTCATTAATCATTTAATATTGATGAAAAAGTTCTAGTTTCACTGGCAGATTATTTCACTTAAAAAAATGGCAAAATGTCATGTCACAAGTGAAATAATCTAGAACGTTTTCATCAGTACTAAAGGATTATTGACTTAAAACAAGCTACAATATCTTGCTAAATACTTGTAAGTTAGTTTTTCTTATTTCAAGTGTACCAAGATATTCGCACAAGAAACTAGAAGAAATATTTTGTGTTTTTGCAGTGCAGTTAAGCAGTTAAAACCAGCTCCTCCTCTGTGGGTAAACATCCCAGCTCCGGTGTGGAAGAACCAGTTACGTCTGTGCTGGATGCCGACGCGCTCGCGATCGAGGGAACCGCAAAATGTCCCGAGGACGAGGAGGAAAGTGGGAGGTCATCATCAGTCTGAGTCTGTTTTAAATGCTGAACCCACAGGGTGACTCCACCCACACACTCACACACCCCCACACACACGCACACACACCCAACAACAAAGAGCCTCATATAGTCTCTGTTTAAATAAAAGCTGATTTCCCCGTCATCCATCACTTCTTCCTAAAGCTTCATAAAAATACGATCGCTCTCACCTACAGGACATTAACTAACATGGATGAAACATCAACGGAAAGTCATCTGTCAAACAGTCGAGGCATCAACAAGAACCGGATCCTAACAACAGAGGATTTGTGGATTTTCTTTGTTTTATGATGGTGTCAAGCGTATGAATAATGAGAAATGGTTTCAAAACAGAAGAAAAATGAGAAACACGACTTCAAAGGGTCTTGAAAGTAGAAAACGGGAATTATTACAATCATTTAAAGATCATTTAATCATTACACTGCAAATACACAAACTCTGAAGTTTATATGTGGGCGACTGTGGCTCTGTGGGAAGAAGTCTTGTGATCGGAAGGTTGTAGGTTCAATTCCAGCTTCCTCCTTCCCATGTCGATGTGCCCATGGGCAAGGCACTTAACCCCAAATTGCCTACCGATCTGCGTATCGGTGTATGAATGTGTGAGCGTTTGTGAGAGTGAATGGGTGAATGACTATAGTGTAAAGCGCTTTGAGTGGTCAGAAATGATCGGAAAAAGCGCTATATAAGTTCAGTCCATTTACATATGGTTTAGTTTCCAGTGAAAATATTTAGTACACTTGAAAAAAGGCAAAACTAACTTACAAGTAACTTTCCAAAATATAGGAGTCAATAATTCCTTAAATCTGAATAAAAAGTACTAGTCCACTGGCAGATCCTTTCACTCATAACACGGAAAAAATGTTTTGGTAAAACCAAAATTACTTGGGTAAGATTTCGTGTTTTTGCAGTGCGGACAGTAATCTTGTATTTCTGCTTCAGTTTTTTGTGTTTTCACTTCAAAAACACAAGATTTTTCCAAGTTAGGTCGGGTTTGTAGTCAAAATACCGGAAATAAGAAAAACGCTTGTTTCGAGTAAATAATTTCCTAATATTGATAAAAAGTAATAGTTCCACTGGTGGATTTTTTCACCTACGTAAGACATTTTTTCCTTTTATTTAAGTGAAATAATCTGCCTGTGGAACTAGCACTTTTTAATCAATATTAAGGAATTATTATTAAAACAAGCTCCTTTATCTTGCTGAAGTTACTTGTAAGTTAATTTTGGTTAATTTCAAGTAAGATATTGGCTCTACAGACTAGACCAAAAATACTTGGTAACATTTTGCATTTTTGCAGTAAAGAATAGAGTAGGAAAACAAACTGCAAGAACAACTTTGACCAACAATCCAGGAATTATTTAGTGATAAATAATATTCTGTTTTGAGCAAACACTGTGTTGTGAATTAACGCAGATCAAAATATTGAAATGTTCGCTCTAACATCTCAAAATGAATCAACAAACTTTAATAAAAACAACAGAGGCAAACTCAAAGTACTAATTAAAGAGGGACGGGTCACAATTAGTAACAGTTTTGCTCATAAGATTTTATCTAGTCGGTCTTAAAAAAGAAAGTAAATATTGATTCAGCAACATTTCACCAGGAAATGTGAATCAGACATAAAATTGAAGCATTAGCTTCCGAACACCAAGCTTGGATTCTGGATTTAAGGAAGGTGCCTCTGCTTTAGGCTCCTCTTGGAAATCAGTTCAAACCCATGCAGATGTTTTCCAAACTTTATCTGAATCTTTCAGTCTGTAGCCAACTTGGCGCCTTTTACAGCTTCACCTGATAACAATGATGACAGCAGAGCTTTGGATAAGTGCAGCAGCCAAAATATGCAAAGAGCGTGTTATAACATAGACAGTGGCTTTGTGAAAGAAACATAAACAGTGGATCTGATGATCAGCATTAATGCATCTGATGGTACATGCTGCATGTTGGCTTTGAATCATTGTAGATAAATGTTGTTATAAAAGCTGCACACACAATCTTGCATAGTATTTTTGGTCTATTTTTAGTGCAAAATGTCTTATGACACCTAAAATTTAAAAAAACTAACTTACAAATAACTTTTTAACTAAATACAGAAGCCTGTTTTAAGTCAATATGTACTTAATTTTTATTTTAAAAGTTCCTCTTCCATTGGCAGATTTTGTTTTGTGTGTTCTCTGTATGGGTAGTTCAGTCAGTAAGGAGCACTACTGCCCTCTTCTGGTTTGCTATAAAACTGTATATGAACCATTAAAAGACCAACATTTAAACTCATATATTAAATTAGCCATCATAACCTTTAAAAGTGATCTGTAATAGTTCCCTGAACAGGTTAGGATAGTTTTATGGTCTACTCAAAACATTTTCATTACATTTTTTGCATAAAATTATTCTTAGATAATTACGTTTAAGTCTGATCAGTTCTGCCTTTTCTCAGCTCCTTTCTGATTTAGCTGTCACTCTAAATAAATGTGAAAATGGATCCAAACAGATGAGCAATTATACAACCTTTGAAAAGCAGAAGCGGAGGCTCCTGTACAATCAACAAGAACGCAGCAAGTGGTTTCTGGATAAAACAAAAAAAAAAAAAAAAAAAACACTGCTTGTCTTCTCCAGCAGCCATTATACAGCAAATACAGTGGTAAAAACAGCTGACCAAACATGCTGGAGCTCAGTTTGTGTTGCTAGGTAACGGGCAGTGCCTGCTGATTTGTAACATTGCATTCTGTTTTGTTATTTGAAGGCTTGGGCTGTTTTAAAAAAGTAGTAGAAACCCAAATGGAAGTACAAAAACAGTAAAAGTAAAAAGTAAGGTAAAACAATCTGCTGCTTCCACCCACTTACCCACTGGTGACATCATCAGTGCGCACGACGTTCTTGCTCAGCACGTCTCCGTCGCTCATGTAGCCGGTGACCTCCATGGCGGGGCCGTCCAGCTCCATGTCGTCTCCGGCTCTGTCCCCCAGCTCCACGCTGCACAGAGCGCCGCCCCTGCCGGCCAGCTGCCTCCGCAGGTGCCCGGGGTACAGGTAGCGCCCCCCTCGCCCGCCGTAGCCGTTCCCAACAGAAGGGGCATCGCCCGCCTGCAGACGAGGGCTGGACTGCCCCAGTCGCCATGGTGACAGCGACGAGCGGGCAGAGGTAAGGCTGAGGATGCTGCGACCACTCCCACCGCCGCTGCTGTTATTGCCTGACGATCCACCGCCGCCACTGCTGATGTCTGTCGTAACGCTGCTGTCAAAGGTGGTTTCCAGAGTACTAAGAAAAGAAATTTATTTAAACAACAAACAATCAAACAGAGAGTACTCACTTAGATCATTTGAGTACACAGATAAATAAAAGTATAAAAATGGGAATTTTAGTAACAGAACCACAACGAAAAATAGGCGGTAGACTGAAACTAGGGATGAACAAAATGGCTGAAAACCTATCAGATATTGGTATCGGTATGGGAAGTGAAAATAGTGGATCGGTGCATCCGGAGTATTATCACCATCATTTTTGTCTTAAAAACTAATGAAAATAACGAGAAGTTCTTTTGAAAAAGATTATTAAAACAAAATTTAGTTGATGCTTCTATGTTAAGATGAGAAAGTAAGTGCAGTCAGTTGTGGTTTAATATTTAAATCATAATTAAATAAGTCTTTTTTATAATTATTTTACCTGTGAGTGACCTGAGTTCCCCGCAGACTAGACATGGTCTCTTCTAAATTTTGCCGTAGGTCTGCGATGTTTTTGACGGTGCGCAGCCGTCTGGTCTCTGGGTCTTCACCTGAACAAAACATTGTTTTAAAAAAGTAATAAAACTGAGATTTTAAATGTAAACTCTGGACAGAAACAGACACTGCCTACCTGAAAGGTCTTCGATGGAGGTCTGGCTGGTCTTTGTGCAGGAAACGTCGCCGCCTCTTCCCACCGAGCCGCTCTCCGAGTTCACCGTTCCCTCGCCGTCTGTTTGTGTTCTGCAGGAAAGCAAATCGTGCGAGTGATTAAAGTGAGGAAATCATTGATTGTGAATTATGGCGTACTTAGGGGGAACCTAATATTCAGAAAATTGTCACGAAGGAGGGATAAACCGTATTAGACTTTAAATCTGCTGCGTTTCAAGTCTTGTGACTGCGGTGAGAAGCGAATGCCTGCTAAGCCTCAGACTTCAGTAACGTTTTGTCTTTGAAGGATAAATCAATACAACGCTGTGGCTGGACGCCGTGACGTTTGAACGCCTCGCTCATATGCTGCCTTTGCTCTTTGCCCGACTCCAGACTTTGTCCTTATTGACTAACGAACACTCAGCTGAGCAGTTAGTCACTGAGGAGAAATAACATATGAATTTTAACTACTAATTATCCACAAAAAATGGTTTAGCAAAGAAATAACACTTTCGAGTGGTTTATTTTCAGTAAAACTTTTCTGCATCTTTGTAAAATTATGGCTTATGGAAGGCAAAGTTGACATAATATAAAGAGTAATTGTATATTTGACAAGCAAACAAAAGAAAATGAGCTTTCTGTGTTACTCAATGTTTTCTAATACTGTAATTTTGTCATGTTACAACCAAAAGAATCAATATGTTTTACTAGATTTCAATGTATTTCAATGAGATTCCAAAAAGTCTGAGAACAAAGTCAAAATTCAGAGAAAAAGAGACAAAATTTTGACAATCCAGTCAGAAATCTGAAGAAAAAAAGTCAGAATTGCAAGATTAAAAATCTGAATTATGAGCTGAAAAGTCTGAATTCTGAAATTAATGTAAGAACAGATTAAAGGAAAAATGATGAGAAAAAAAATTGTAATTTTGATATTAAAAGTCTGAATTCTGAGATTGAAGTCAGAACTCTTACAACAATTCGTGCAGCTCCTCCTCCAAAACCAAACCCTTCTGCTGCTCAGTAATACTGAAGCTCCCAGGGTGATGCGGCCTCCTACCTGTACATGAAAGGTGCGACGGTAGCCGTGTTGGGGTGGCTGTGCAGTTGCTGCGTCTGAGGTAGCTGCACGCTGACAGTGTTGCTGGCCGTGCTCTGCGTAGTGCCTAAACTCGCCACCGGGGCGGCGCCGGGCTTCCCTTCAGTGGAGGCCAAGCTGGAGGTAGAGCTGGAGTGCCTGCTGTCCCTGTCTCTCTCCAGAGGCCCGCGGTGCATGGCGAGCCCGCCTCCGCCCAGCCGCATGCTCCGAGGCCTCTCCGCCGCCTCCTTTGCTGAAGAAGCTTTGCCCCCAGTTCCTGGGGCTTTGCCTCCTGGCTTTGGTATTCCGCTTTGTGCTGGGGTGGAACTCTCCTTTTTGGCTACTTTTCCCCCCTTGGGAATGAAACTAGCAATTTTGGACGTCTTTTTGTTGGACGCCTCCACATCCGGAGGAACGGGCGCCACTTCCTCCTTAAGCTCCTCCCCCCTTAGCTCCGTTCTATCAGGGCCGCGTTTGCCCAGCTCCTTCCCTTTCTCCTTCTCCTTCCCTTTCTCCTTGTCCAGGCCTTTCACTGAACTCTTCTTGGCAGTCAAAGCTCTGCTGAAAGTGCGTTGGGCAATGCCCTTCAGAGCTATTTTGGGGCTGCTGGCGGTTGTCGAAGCTGTTGTCCCGTTCAGCCCTGGTCGAAGGTTGCCGTCTTCTTCCTCTAAAGGGTCAGTATTGGAGCCGGTTTCCGATCTCTCCACAGGCGTCCGGACTGGGGCGGCGCCGTCCGGTTGGGGCATTGCCGCTTTAGATCCTGATTTGCTGTTGAACAGCTTAAGTTTCTCAAGCATCGACTTCTGGCTGGCGGCTTTGGGAGGCGCTTCAACCTTGGTTGATGCGTCCTTCTCTGGCTTGTTGGGCTGCATTGCGGATGCCGGGTTGCTGGTGGACGATGGCGGTTGGGCGTTGGTGTGCTTGGCGCTCGTTGACTTGCTCCTCCAGGGTTTGCTGCTGCTGTTGGGTTGGGGAATGGCGGTAGAGGGGGAGGCCGAGGATGGAGGAACCAGGTGGGAGGTAGCACACAGGGCGCTGGTGGAGGAGCCGACGGTCACTGCAGACGACGGAGCATGCTCAGTCATCACAGAGAGCTGTGAGGTCATGCCCTCCAAGGAATCTGCACCAAAGAACAGACATTTTATCAAATAATGAACAAGAACTTTGAAGTCAAGTTTATTTGTGTTGCACATTTTCAGCAACAAGGCAGTTCAAAATGCTTTACATCATACAGTCATCACATATGGAACAATGAATAGACATTACATTTTGTCAGATATCATCAAAATCATCAAGCAAACACTTTCTACTAATCAAAGGCAACTCTAAAGAAGTAGGTTTTTATTCTAGATTTAAAGGCACTCAGTGTTTCAGCAGTTTTGCAGTTTTCCAGAAGTTTGTTCCAGATTTGTGGTGCATAGAAGCTGAATGCTGCTTCTCCATGTTCTGGGGATGCAGAGCCAAACCAGAACCAGAACCAGAACCAGAACCAGAAGACCTGAGAGGTCTGGAAGCTTGATCCAACAGCAGCAGATCTTTAAAACTACAGTAATATTTCTTTTTACATATCTGTTAAAACTGTCACCATGTTGTGGTAGTTTGGCACAAGGCAGATAATTTGTGGGGAAAAAAATGAAGCTCATCTGCCTTCTTCTTCCAGGGCTGACTAGAAACAGTCAATCAGAGCCAGGAGGCGGGTCTTAGTGCTGTCAATCACTATGCAGATAGCATAGCATGTTGTGAATGCTGAGGCTAGTTAGCATAGCCATTAATAACGGCAGATAAACGGTTTTCCTGTAACATTTAACAGTGTGTATACGAGGTTGATTGACAGCACCAAGACCCGCCCATTGGCTCCGATTGGTTGTTTTCACAGTTTATCTGTCTAATATTATACTATCACAACATAGTAAAAAAAAATTCATTAAGACAAATGTCATATTATTGCCCGTTTCATTAAAGTATTAGTTGCTTAATTTATTGTCACAATAACATTATTTTTCCACTTTTAATTGGAGAAAAAAAAAGCTAATTTTGGCTCCTGAGGACCTTCAGCTTGGGGAGTTTGACCCTTGGTACAAAACGTTTAGACACCTGTGTGCTAAGGGATAAACCTGCCATGAGTTTGCTGTAAAAAACCTTTAGCAATAACAATAAGGGAGTCCATCATAAACTGTTTAGAAGAGCAGCGAGGAGCAGAGTTGAGTGCTTTCAAGCCTCGCCAATAAGCCACATCAAGAAGCGGTGCTGCTGCACTTATAAGGCCTGCTTTGGTCAGAGTCCTTCTGCTCTGCAAAAAAAAAAAAAAAAAAAAAAACAGCAAGATACATGAACCCAGCCTTGTCTAAAAACAGAAACAATATCTCGCAACACCTCACTTTAGCTCCTGTCTGCGTAAATCTGCACCATGTGACCCAAGAAGCAAACTTACCGGGAGCCGGAGGAGAAAAAACAAACACGGATATTCCTGCTAAAAACTGTAGCCTGTCTGAAAGTAAAACTATCCTGAGGGTTTCTGAGGTTGTCAACATGCAGATTGCAGCTCCAACCGGCAACATTTGAATATTCAAACACCAACTGCCAGAGAGATAGAGAGAGAGAGAGAGCGAGCGAGGGCCTGAGCTGGGCGGACGAAGACCCCCATCATAGTTTGCATGAGGCAACACAGACAAGATCCTCAGGCCAAGTCTCTCATGCAGCCGTTTTCTCTAGTCAACATGATTTATTTGTTCTGCTATCTGATTACAACTGGAAACTACAGATGATTTGAATAGCTTGCTTGTATTGTGCATCAGCCAAGATATAAAAACAACCCCCCCCCCCCGATTAAAAGTCACAGTTTTGGTGACGGTAAAAAGGAAACCATGATCGCAATTTTTAATTTCAGGCAAAACCAACACTACACTGCAAAAATACAAAATCTTACCAGATATATTTTCTAGTGCAAATATCTTAGTAAACTTTAAATAAAACAAAACTAATTTACAAGTAACTATTCAGCAAGATATAGGAGCTTGAATTAAGTCAATAATTTCTTAAAATTGATGAAAAAAGTAAATAATCTTCTGGTGGAACTAGTAATTTTTAAATCAACATTAAGGAATTAGTGACTTAAAAGAAGCTCCTACATCTTGCTGGAAAGCTACTTATTTTTGTCATATTGTGTAAGATATGTGTGCTAAGATATTTGCAATAGAAACTAGACTAAAAATACTCGGCAAGATTTTGTGTTTTTGCAGTGCAGAGCCACATCCTTGTTTTTAAGAACTTTCCTCATCATATCTCCTTGTTTCAATAACAGTTTATAGGATATTGCTTCACAGGCCTAGTGAGAAATGTCATTTATTATCAGAAATGACTGGACAAGTATTTAAATTTAAATAAAAGGCATATTGAAACTCCAGACTTTTCTGAATTGCATCTCATTCAATATAAAGTATCAGTTCACACCATCATTTATTCATAGTGGTAAACAACCACACTTTTATACTGTATGCACATTTTCATGAGGATCTCCCCTCTTATTCATGTTGCCAGTTCTTTCATGTCCTAATTGGAAATCGGCACTCACAAAGCAGCCTTCACTTTCTCCTCCTCTTCAGCGTTTAATGTGAGCAGCATGAAACAAAGCAGCCATTAGGAAGTAATTAGGGCCCAATTAGATGCGCTAGTAGTTAGCTATTAACAAAGTGGGTCAGGTTTCTAATAGCTGGCTTCCTATTGGTGCTAGCTGAATGAGATGGGAACCACATCGAGCAGAGAGGGGGGACCACGGGGCCATGCGGTTCAGGTTTGGGGTGAATGAGGCTTTGATGTGGGCCAACAGGAAGGTCCGGGCTCCCACAGAACTGGGTCAGTTTGGATTTTGGGTCAGAAAGGAACAGAGAGAGATGCGTTGGGCATTGGGAGGCTTTTGACTTGGAGCCAGCGGGTCGCCGACAAGACCGGACCGTAAGGGACGAGGACTGACATGTTCCAGTTAGGCTGCCAAGTCGGGAAAAGATAGATATGTTTTCCAGAGTTATGAGTGAAAAGTAACAGAAAATTGATTAATTTGGGATTCTGATCAGATCTGTTATGCTTCGTTGAACAGGTGAGGACAGGTCTATGGGCGATACAAGACATGTACACTACACTTTTGAGTTGTTTTAGGGCATCTTGTCACTTTAAATCCAAATAAGCTGCTGCTAGGCATGCAGTCCAAATGCAACATTTAGCCACAGTTATACAACCATGCATCTTTGAAAAGCAGAAACAGAGTCTCCTGCGCAACCAACAAGAACACAGCAAGTGGACTCTGAACGATGAGTCAACAACAAAAACACTTGTCTTTTCCAGCAGCAATTTTACAGCTGTAAAGCCAGACGACCAAATGTGCTGGGGTTGCTAGGTAGCCAGAGGGGCTTCCGGGGTTGCTAGGTAACAGGCTAGGCTTCCGTGGTTGCTAGGTAACAGGCAGAGCCTGCTGATTTGTGATGTTACATTCAGGAGGTTTTTGAAACGGCTCCTTTTCAGACACTAAAAAGCATTAATTTATTGCCAAAACCTGTCTATGTGAGTGTGTTTTTTTAAGTGTTTGGACTGTTCTTAGGAGCAGCAGAAACCAAAATGGCAGTACAAAAACTTGCTAAAATAATTTGCCCAATACACCTCCTCTAACTTTAAAAATAAGTGAAGCAAATGCTTATTTTTTGCTCTTGTTGTCTGTTTTTCCAAAAGATGCTTTAAAAATTTTACATTTTAAAGTGACTTACACTTCAACAGCGATCTTTGTGAAACTTTACCCTGTTCTGATTGATCCCAGTTCTGCTTTGACACAGTTAACTGAAGAATACTGAATGGAAGAATGGGATTGTCTGGCACTCTGCAAAACTGCTTCAGATCCAGAACTACTACTAAATATCCAGAATGTTTTAAATTCAAAACATTAAGGGCAAACGTTTTCCAGTTAATCTTGTTCACGTTTTAGTCGTTTTTAATTTTAAATTAGTCACTGACTTTTTTTATGTGGTACTGCATTTTTTATATATATTTTTATTTGAACGTTGTCAGACAAATCACTTTATACTATAAGCTAGAAAAACAAATGGCTCATACCAATGACCATAAAATTAGATTTTCTACTTCAATGTTTTTTGTCTTCCATTTCCAGCAAAAAATGCCAGTAAGGAAGCAGTTTCCTTTCAAAATAAACAAATTATTCCTTATGTGGTTTAGCCAACAGGTCACTAACTAAGCGACCTTGTGCAGCCTGAGGCCGAATCCTGAAATTGCGCTGGTCACATTTGTTCATTTTGATGATTTAGGAAACATGCTGGAAGAATTTAAGTGTTTGACTTAACTGCTTAATTGCTGCGGTCGTTAGAGATTTAAATGAAAAGCAGACCACCCTTCCTCTACCCCCTATACGTCTGAACATCCTCCAAGTCTGGCTCCTCTCCTCTCAGCATGAGGATAATATAAAAGCCTCTTCAGGATTCACACAGAATCGATTCTAAAGTTCTTTTCACGGCTCGTCACACTCATGCGTCTGTGAATATGCATGTGTTCAAGCTTGTCTGCACCAGAGGAAAAGGGGTTGCAATTTCACACAGTGTCAGCACTCGAACCGTCTGTGCATACATGTCTGAGCACGCCTGCCAGGTTGAGCAGAAACGGTTGGAGCTGTGTACATCTGTAGGGCCATAAATTGAGGCGAATGCAGTGTGGAGAGCTGACGGAAAACAAGCAGTAAAAAGAAAAGTGGCATCTGCTGATTAGCCTGATGTGATTCGGATCAAAAGTCTGCCAAAGTCATGACTGTACCGGTCATGAGATATTACTGCCCGCCTTGGGAACAAATCGCTTGGACATACAGGAAGTAGGGCTGGACAATAAATCAATAACAACCGCAATAGACACGTGATCAATATCAACAGTTAATTACATTTTTAATATATAGAATATTCACTGAACTCTGATTCAGAACCACACAGCATTCTTGGGGATGTAGGCAGAGGAAATACATTAGCCGCTAGCTAGCTAAGCTAGGCAGCTGGCATCAACTAACTCACCAACTCTTTGGTTACCTAGCAACAAGCTGTTGAGTAACTTGCGCTGCTAAGATATTTGCACTAGAAAACAGCCAAAAATACTTGGTTAAATTGTGTTTTTCAAGTAGTTCTTATCGTCACTTTTATTGTTATGACAATAAAACCACAAAATGTTGTAATGAAACTTTAAGGTCATATCTCCCACCCATACTTAGCATCCATTTCCCACTGACTTGACATGTTGCCCTCTGATGGAATAGCACTTATTATGATATAGAAAAACATCATGATAAAAAATCGTCACTGAGTATAGTTTATCCAGAATAAAACATGGCAACGGTTAGGCACTATTTTTATTTACACTCATCCATTGATGCTCCACTTTCGCCCTGCAGGTGTTTGCTTCCGTATCCGATTTCGAACGGCTCCCTCTCGCTCCTCACGCATTGTGCTCCAAAAAGCAAAAGGGACAGGAAGCTTTTGTGATTTTTTTTTTCTTTTTTACTTTTTAAAGTTTCTCCATATGAATACACTCAAACAGTGACGCCATAGCTCATCAGACAGCTAGTCACTCAGTAAAGGGAGCAGACGTCCAAACTCCACACAGAAACAGGCAGGTGCACCCTGCACTGCAAAAACGCAAAATATTAACAAGTATTTTTGTCTAGTTTCTAGTCCAAATATCTTAGTACACCTGGAATGACAAAAAACTAAATTGCAGGTAATTTTTCAGTTTTGTTTTAAGTAAATAATTCCTTAATATTGATTAAAAATCCTGGTTTCATTGGCAGATTACTTCACTTATAACAAGACATTTCCTGAAACAAGTAGATCTGTTCAGGGAAAACTACTAAAATGCATTTTTAAATAAAACTGTTTTAAAAAGATGCAATAACTGCATAAATGTGCACAACTTTCAGCTAAAATGTTATTCAAGATGACCTGAAGGCTAGTTCTGACATCCTAAAACAGTGTAGCTGATATCACTCATTTGTATTGTTTGGTTTAGGCCAAAGTCGCCCAACATGTCACAAAGGATGTATTTGTACAAAAGGTATCAGTCAGGAGAAGGCTAAAAAGAATCCACAGCATTATAAATAGTTCATAGTAATGTGAAAATAGCCGTTATTGTAAAAACTACATGGCATTGCAACAGTTTTAAGAACGTCTGGCAAATGATTTATTAAATATGTAAACAATACACTGCAAATATAAAAAATCTTACCAAGTATTTTTGGTCTAGTTTCTACTGTGAATATCTTCATACCCTTGAAACAAGACAAAACTAACTTACAAGTAACTTTTTACCAAGACATAGGAACTTGTTTAAAGTAAATAATTAAATAAATATTGCTTTAAAAGTCCTAGTTCCACTGGAAGATTATTTCAATATTTTGTATCTGAGTTATTACTTTTCAGCAAGAAAATAATTCCTTAGTATCAATGAAAAGGTTTTAATACCACATGCATTATTATTTCACTTACAACATAGGGAAAATCTTTTGTTATAAATAAATCAATTTCAGGAAATATGCACTGAAAACAAGCTCCTAGATCATGCTAAAAAAGTTACTTATAGGTCAGTTTAAAGATATTTGCACTAGAAACTAGACCAGAAACAGTTGGTAGGGTTTTGTGTTTTTGCAGTGCGCTCTCTCTGCTCTGTGTAAATTAGCAAACACCCAGATTCTGTCAGCTCCTATTAAACAGAGAGCAGAGCAGGACGCCTGGTAGCATGACTTCATTCTGGTGTCACAGCCGCTGACACAGAACAGCTCCGGCCCGAACATCTGAACCTGCAGTAGCAACGTCTTAAACATGCATGCAAAATTACAAGTTAGGACAAAATCTATAAAAAGCCACAATTAGAAATTGGTTGCTACCTCAAAAGGGGGGAAGAAGAAACTAATCTAAACTTCATAAATCTGTTAAAGTAACCATTTCTGGAGGGGATTTAGAAGTGGAAGCTGACAAACCTGGCTGGTGCTGCAGACATCAAGCAGGAAAGTAAAGTAGAGAAGAAAGAAGATGGACAGCAGAGGAGAGGAGAGACTCAAAGTGGCGTTCAGGGAGGAGGAGTGTGGTCCGCACACAGGACAGGGGCGGAGTTTGGAAACAGGACTACTGCGGTCATTTTTAACTCTGCACAGCCTGCACATCTCTAACTTTATCGCACTTCGTCATGTTACGACCAAAGGCTTTAATTTGTTAGGAAAACATAAAGGAGCATGTAATTACCAACTGGAAAGAGAGACGCACAGCTTTCAACCTTTGCAAATAAAAAGTGCGGCGTGTTTATCTTTAGCAGCCTAAAATGAAACTGCACAATATGTAATAATGTCATAAAATCCGCAAACACATTTTGCAATTCTTTATGCCAAAATATGTAATAGCATTATTATGTTTTACACCGATTATCACAAAATACAGAGGTACACTGCAAAAACATAAAATCTTGCAAAGCATTTTTGGTTTAGTTTCATCGAGATATAAAAGCTTGTTTCAAGTCAATAGTTCCTTAGTACTGATGAAAAAGTTCTAGTTTATTGACAGATTATTTGACTGGTTATAAATTAATTTATCTACTAAATGAAGTAGAGCTTTTTCCATTAAAATTAAGGACTTATTTACTTAAAAAAAGCTCCTATAACTCAAGCTCCTGAGTTATGTTTTCTTATTGCAAGAAATATCTGAACTAGAAATTTGACCAAAATACTTTGTAAGATTTTGTGATTTTGCAGTGTAGAAACATTTTCAATTAAGTAATTTTCTGTTTATACAATTTTCTTTTTCTAAGTAATTACAACAAACTCAGATTTCTTAAGTTAACTCAAGCTATCCTCACTAAAACTGCATAAGTTCATGTTACTCACTCATTTAATTTCATGCAAACTGGAAAGGTTTGAGGCAATGAGTTTGTACTTCTTTGAGCTTCTTATCATGTTTTAATTTTATTTCCTCTGCAAAATCATACCTGGAGTGTTGCCTTGATTCTTTAAGATGTTTAAGAAATCTTTTAATCTCCATGGCAACCATTCAGATGTGAAAATCGCCTCATAGTGCGGCCCTCCCTCAGTCAGCTCCTTCAGACTAGCCAGCAGCAATTAGCAAACACTTGGTGTAACTGTCTGCTGAGCTCATTATAGGAGCTACTTCTCAGTGATAAGCTGGTAAAAACGCTGCTAAAGGGTTAATAGAGGAGCCATCTTGTGATGACTTACTGAAGGCGGAGCTACAGTAAGAGCAAGAGCTTCTTAAAGAGACAGACGCATTTTCCAATTTCAAGGTGCTAAATTACAAAGTCAAATTTCTTTTAAGCCGTATTTGATATATAAAGCAGTTTTACAACAACTGAAGTTAAAGTTACTTGATTGTGCTATAAAACAACACTATGTGCCTGGAAAATACATAATACTGCCATTTTAAGTAAGAAGAACTGATTAGGTTTTACAGTGTATGCACTCCCTTTGAATGCTTATAAAAACTCTTCCTTTCTTGGAGTATGTTGGACATTTTTTCATTTATTTCCACTCTGCTCTTCCTGAGAGTCTGAGCAGCAGACAGTTTGGAGGTAATTGGGATCATCTGCTTCATTCATGCTTCGCCCATCAGCTGACTGCTAACATCCCAGTCCGCCTTCATGCAGTCGACACCATTTGCTGCTGCTTTTACGCACAGAAGCCACCTTTATTCAGCATAATGTGAAACCTTTCAGCAAAACAGCTTCATTATATTCAGTGTGAACAAAGGGACTCTTTCTTTCTGGATCTAAACTAACACAGACTTATTTAACAGCAAATAAATAATCAATTAAAGCTGCAGGATGTGATTTTTAAAAAGATGTTAAAGAAATTGTTTATATATTTGTTAAACCTGGCACCATGTCGTAACAGTGAGGCAGATAATCTGTGAAAAGATCAGCGCTCCTGACCAAAAACAACCAATCACAGCCAGGGGGCGGGTCTTAGCGCTGTCAATCAAGCTCAAGGTAGTTTTATTTATATAGCACATTTGCAGCAACATGGCAGTTCAAAGAGCTTTGCTGAAGTAGAAGGAGATGCAAACAAAACAACAAACCAAAAGAAACACAAGGTAAAATATAAAACTACATATTGGTTCCCCGTGTTTAATAACAATAAAAATACTTAGTCCATAATAAAGAAACTATAATATAGGGGTTTCTTTGGATTCTTGTTCTGATAAAACTACATGTTGGTTCTCTGTGTTTGGTAAGATTAGTGAGGTATAAAACTAAACGTTGGGTCCAGTTGTTCTGGGTTGAGTTCTAGATTTGTTCAATATGGTTCTCCATGTTTGATTCTTGTTCAAGGGTGTTAAGTAGATGGTACTTTAGAATTTTTCTAGAAACAAGACAAAACTAACTTACAAATTAACTTTTTAGGAAGATATAGGAGCTTGATTTAAGTAAATGACTCCGTAATATTAGTGGAATATTACAGTCAGATTATTTCACTTATAATATGGAAAAAATGTCTTGTTAAAAATATTATAATATAATCTGTATTAAACTAATACTTTTCATCAACATTAACAATTTATTGACTTAAAACAAGCTCCTACATCTTGCTGAAAAGTTAGGTTTGTCTTATTTGAAATGTATTAATATATTTGCACTAGAAACTACACAAAAAATGGTAAGATTTTTGTGTTCTTGCAGTGTTAGCCTGGCACTGTTTAACACAATGACATCTCTCTCTCTCTTCTCTCTCTGGGCGGTCAAAACTCCCTGTGTAATTCTGGGTGATGAGTTTAGACGTCGGACACTAACAAACTCTATATAAAGGTCGGGTCCACTGAGCGGTCGCTTCAAGCACCATTTATGCTAAATCTGCTTCCAAATACCAGAAACAGATTGTAAAAAAATTAAGCCTGTAATGCAAACACACAGGAGAGAGGAAACTTACGCTGTGATATCAGATTTGTAGTTTTGTTTAAGTCATCGTTGCCTGTGCTGAAAGGATTCAGAGGAGCTGAAGGGGTTGTAGAAGAACATTAACATGTTCGCACTCTAGTTTTAAGAGGATCCTCTTGCTTTTCTTTACTGGCTTAACAATTTGACCAAAACTGAGTGCTGCTTCTAATAAAATAAACACTTTCAGACGGCTGAGCAGACTGATAAAGGCTGAACCAGAAGTATTTTTGGGGACTCGCTCTTCGTTTCCACCGCATCTCTGAGTAAAAACAGCATAAATTTCAATCAGGGTTCAGTAAAAGTCATCAGCTATTCTCAGAATTGCGAATGATGTGGTGCGAAGCGACACAGAATGTCCTGTCCTTAAGCTGGACCGAACCCCAGCCTTTGATACACCGACCGCCACATCAGGTCGAGGTACTGGGCCGCCGTATCGCGCTCTGCCTCACCGTGGTTTTCTTCATATCGTTCCGATCATTCCTTCTGTGCGGCTGCTTCAAATTATAGGGCTTCCTTAGACCGTTTTCATTTTGGTGTACCTCAGGGTTCTGCATTTGGGGCCCTTGTTATTTCTGGTTTTACATGCTACTTGAGCACATTTTGGACAGTTTTAAAGACGACTCATGTCAACGCTAATCTCTTCTGGACTCGTGAGTTACGGGGAAAAAAACATTTCTTACATGCTTGTTGCTAAATAACAATATCTGGCATTACATGCATTTCTTTTAGAGTGCATAACAAGACGCTATGACGATTGGCCAAGCCTCCTACCGGGCTCATTCATTCACTTCACCATAGACTGGTGTACCTCAGGGTTCTGTATTTGGAGCCTTTATTATTGCTAGACTTACATGCCTTTTGAGCACATTTTGAGCAGTTTTAGATTTGACTCATGTCAATGCTAATCTCTGTTAGGCCTCAAAAGTTATCAAAAAAAACATATTCTGCATGTTTAAATCTAAATAAAAATATTTGGCATTACTTCTGCTACATAGTTTTATTCTTAGAGTGCATGGTAATAAATCTTTACATATGACCAAGCCTCCTAGTGGTCATATGTAAGTTTCACCATGGATATAAGAGTTATAAATCAAAACCATTTTCATTTTGGTGTACCTCAGGGTTCTGTATTTGGGGCTCTTGATATTTCTGGTTTCACGTGCTTCTTCATAACATTTTGAACAGTTTTAAAGATGTCTCATGTCAACACTAGTCTCTTCTAGGCATCATGAGTTATTGAAAAAAAACATACCTTTTATGCTTTTTGATAAACACAAATATTTGGCATTACTTTGGCCACAGGGTTTCTTTTTCTTTGACAGACACACACAAAGAGTTTCAGTATCCACAAAGCATTTGGTTTGCCACTGGTTAAAAATAAGGTTGAAATTTCCTAAACCAGTCACATAGAAAGCATGATTTAGATAATTAAACTGCAAATTGTAACTTCATTTCAGCATATTTTTAAAGTTATTGATGCTTTCATTGAACAGCCGATAAAACAATAAAACTAGCAACAATAGGGCCAGTGTTTTTTAAGCATTACTGGAATTAAGAATAAATTAAAAAAAATGTATGATCACAACAAGTTAACCAATGTTTTTGTGGTTTTTGTTAAAATATAAGATGAAACTCTAGGTAGAACTTCCTCCAACAAAGACGTGTTAAGTGGAAATTGCTTAAGGCTTTTTCTGGTATAATTTCAACCGTAGGTGGAGGTATCTCTGTGACTATTTATGAAGTTTCTCACCTTTGTTGGGATGTAAACTTGCTTTGGTCTTGTCACTGCAGCCCTGACTGCGCCGGTTTCCAGCAGCGCTGACTGAGCTTCTGGGAGGGACGTCACCGCCAGCAGTGGACACCCTTGTTGTCGGGCCAGGAAGTCTAATGAACAGATCAGGAAGAAAAGCAAAAAAGAAAACAATGGAAGAGGGGAGTAAATAGGCCAGACATCTGAGCTTTCACAATGGAGGTTTAAACGTGTGAACATTTGATTTAACACAAAAAAGGACTTTTTCACACAGAACAGGCTTAGGAAGGTCAGCAAGAACTGTTGTACCTTTCTAATTCTTACAAAAGAGTACATCTGTTATATTTTGTTTTATGCAACAGTCAAACAACAAAGAGAAAAACAATTTAGTTTCAACATATTAATGCAAATATTTTTTACTTTAAGCAAAAACATCTGGATCTGATCAACAATCAAAGGTTTTACTGAATTATTAATGAAGTCCACGTGATTCCATATGACGGCGTAGTATTGCTACTATAGATGGGAGGGAAAAAGGAGTAAAGTAAGATTAATCTCTGAAATTTTCTAGATAAAACGTGGACATTTCTAAGTTTGAAAAGTCAAAGATTTTCTACTTTTTTCTAGAAAATTTCAGGGATTAATCTCAAAACTAAAAAAAATAATAAAATTCTGCAAATTTTAAACTTTCCAAACTCTGAAACTTCCAGGTTTCTTTTTTCTTTTTTTCTTTCCTTTTTTTTTTTAGAAAATTTCCTCCATAAAATATTATGAATATAATTTTTTTGTTTTTATGACAAAAAAGCACTGACTATGCTACTAGAAACATGGCAAATTGAAGACTGTCAATGCACTTTGCTGACATATCTTCAATTAGCCATGTAAGCAACTTCTATGTCTAAACAAATTTTAACAAACATATTCAGAATAACTGCTAATAAAAAAAAACATATTTGAATATTTTATTACCTTTAACGCACCTTTTGAATACTAAAATACACATAAATACATTGTAATAACCAGGTAATCTAACAGTAATATCTTCACGTTGTAGTTACACAAGTTCACCAGAAGATGGAGACATTGGACCACATTTTAGGGGCTGTAGTGTCTACAGGAGGCAGGTGCAGCAAATCACATTTGGGACGGGCTGCATGCAAAACCAGATCTTACATTCAGTTTCAAAGGGAAAGTTATTACATTAGAGTAAAACTCATGCTGAGAATCTGACAAAACGTCAACAGAACCAAACGAAACAGAACAAAGGCAAGTTTCTGTCACGCATCACTTCAAATGTACAATCCCTGCTGCAGGTACTGTGTTAATTATTAATGTCATATTATATAGGGGAGAGGGGGATGTTCTTGTCAAGAAAACCAACCCACACACACTTACTTACTTAAGGGTTATCTAAAGGTCTTTTACAGCCCATTTAGCAGACCGGCCAAATGAGGCGTGATGCCAGAAACAGACAAGAACCCTCTGAAAATGGAGCCAGGAGCTTTAGTTTCTATCTGCGGAGCACCATCACTCATGCATTATTGATGGTGCTTGTAGTAGAAATTGCCCTTAATCACAGACAAAGAAGCAATAGAAACCTCATAATGGTTGAAAAAATAAGCTATCTCTGATTAGAGGCGATTTCTAGCTTTCTACACTGTAAAAATATACAATCTTACCAACTATTTTTAGTGCAAACATCGTAGTCCACTTGAAATAAGGCAAAACTAACTTTTAAGTAACTTTTCAGCAAGAAATATGAGATTTTTATGTCAATAATTGCTTAATATTGATGAAAAATGTAATAAGTAAAATAATCTGCCAATGGAGCCAATACTTTTCCATGAACTTTAAGGAATTACTGACTTAAAACAAGTTCATATATCTTGCTAAAAAGTTACTTTATTTATTTATAGTTACTTTATTTAGTCTTATTTCAAGTGTGCTAAGATATTCACACCAACAACTAGACAAAAACCTGGTAAGACTTTGTGTTTTTGCAGTGTAATTCCAGGTAAAAGTGTTGGTGAGGTGAAGGAAAGGGCAGGAAATGAGGAGAGCAAGTGAAGCTGACCTAGAGCTCTTTTTCTGACCAATGGAAAACTTGAGAAGTTTACTCTGACAAGCATCCCTGGAGGAGGAGAAGAAGAAAAGAGACGGGAGACGTGGAGGAGGACGGGGGAGAAGTCATGTTTAGAAATTTAAATGATATGAAATATGAGCAAGAAGATAGAAATGTCAAAATCATAGATTGAAGACAGTGAGGCAGAAAAATTCATCCACTCATGTCTCCTGGTTAAAGCTGCAGTTTGTCATTTTTATAAAAATATATTGTTTTTTTCTTATTTGTTCAAACTGTCCATTTGTCGTGACAATTTACAGATAATTTGTTTTCTCCAAGTGCTAACTAGAAACAACCAATCAGATGATTGAATGCTGAGCTGCGATGAGCTCAACATTCATGACAGCCTATGCTAACCCTGGTTAGCATAGCCTGGTTAGCATAGATGGCCTTTGGCAATGAGCAATAAATCAATTAATCACATGATAAATTAAAACTATATCAATAATTTCCATGTGAATGATTTATTGTTTTTCTCTTTTCTCTCATTGAAGGACAATTCTAGTTTTGAGGCTTCATAATTAGTTTTGCTTGTTGTTTTTATTGTTTTGTTTATTTATTTTGGATATTTAAACTGTCTTCCAGTTCCAGTGTTAAATGTTATTAGAATATAAAGTTTACTGATCTTCCAGAATGTGTTCTTGCATTATTATTATTATTATTATTTCATTATCATTATATTACTTGAAAATAATCTCAAAACAACAATATTATCATTTATCGCAATAACTTCTGGGACAATTTATCGTTTAGCAAAATTTGTAATCATGACAGAGCTAAGTATATCCACCAATGACGGCAGATTTTCTGTAAGCGTAAGTTGCTTTTCCACCGTTAGCACGTTCATGAGGTTGATTGACAGCATTAAGCTCCGCCTCCTGGCTGTGATTAGTTGTTTTTGGTGCATTTCTTCAGAAGGCAATTGAAATGTATCTTATCTTTTCAGTCACAACAAGGTGACAGTTTTAACAAATATGTAAAATAACTTCTTTTTTTTTTTTTTTAAGTTACACTGCACTTTAATCTGCACTGTTTTGGCGAACCAGCCTCACCTGGACTGCATCTCGGCCTGTGCTGCTTTCTGTGCTGTGAGGGCAGGCGTCCCATGCGGAGGGTGGCTGAGCTGTGCCGGAGCGCTGCTCTGCTGGCTCAGAGAAGGGTGTGTGTTCTGGGTTTGGGCCGCCGACGGGAGGCTGGGCTGGGAGTTCTGCCGCTGAGCCTGCTGCTGCTGCTGTTTGTAGCGGGACAAGCTGAAGAAGAGGCCGAGGATCGCCTTCAGATTCCCATTACGAATCTCTGAGGGCCAGACAGAGAATCCAGCTTATTTATGTAGCACATTTCAGTAGTTTAAAGCACTTTACACTGTGAATACATTAAAGAACATCAGTCAACAGTTGTGAAAACCAATAATAGACATTACATTTTGTTACGTTAAAGATACTCGTCAATGTTCCAATGTTTGACTAAAGATCAACGCATGTATGAGTTTCTCTAGATCTCGCTAACAAGGTGACTAGTACTTTAATCCAGAAAATGATCTTCAGGTGACAGAAGGCCGACTTTGTAACTGTCTTTACGTGTCTCTGAAGGTTCAGGTCAGAGTTCATCACTGTACCCAGATTTCAGCCTGATCTCTAGTTTCTAGTTGTAATAACTGAAGCAAACCAAATATAGTTCAATTACCATCATGCACATCAAATATGTTGGTTAATGTTCCAATGTTTGACTAAAGATCAACGCATGTACAGTATGAGTTTCTCTAGATCTTGCTCGGACATTAGAACTTTAATCCTGAAAATGTTCATCAGGTGACAGAAGGCCGACTTTGTAACTGTCGTTTTGTAACTTCAGAGCTTCATGACAGCTCTGAAGGTTCATTTCTGAGTCCATCACTACACCCAGATTTCAGGCCTGATCGCTGATTTCTGGCTGTAATAACTGACTAGATTGTTCCTCTTTAGGTCCAAAGATGATAACTTCAGTTTTGTTTCTGTTCAGCTGAAAAAAAATATTGATAAAATATTGTTCAAAGCATTTTTTCAGCATGAATTCACCTGGTGACATTGCAATGTAGAGCTGAGTATCATCTGCATAGATATGATAGCTAATCTGACAACCTGAGGTAGTGGGTGCTCCCAGGTGCAATCCTGGGAGCACCCACAATTTCAGAGAAAGCAGAACATGTGAAGTGTTGAATTAGTAAAAAACCAAACATTCAGGGTCATGCATCAGTCCAGCTCACCTTCTGCAGACAGACCCTGGATGTTGACTCCTTTAGCTGCCAGGAAACTCAAACAAGCATCAATGTTCTCAATCTGGAGAGGAAAAGACACAAGAGCAAGTCAACACAGACTCCATATTTACATTCTAATCTACATGTATTAGAGGAATTAGGCTGCTCTGCCCTTTGCATGTTTAGAGTATTAACCAAATTGACAGGAAGCCAAGTCAAGATGGCTTATCAGCCAACATTAAGGCAAAGAAGAAAGGCAAAAACACTTCAACGAGTCATACATCAGGTCCGAGAAGTTAATTATGGGAAACCATGAAGAAATATTAAAGCCCTAAGGTCTGATCTTAAAAGATTCCATATGTTAGGAGCGCTAAATCAAATTTAGCAAAAAATTAACATGTTTCATATGAGCCTGTAAATTTGTGGAACATGTAGAGACATGGAGACATGGTGTTGGCTGTGTCATTACATGAGTTTACACTGGAATTATTAAGTTGTCTTTTTGCTCAAATTTGGCATTTCTGGAGGATTTTTGTCATCTATTTATTATTATTATTATTATTATTATTATTATTATTATTTGGAGCTGTTCTGCTAATGTTGAAAAACACAATTTCACAATTGCAGTGTTTCCATGAAATAACGAATGTAATTAAAATAACACACGAATAAGTTTATTTACGTGAGAAGTCATTAAAAAAACCTCAGACGCCATCATCCTCCGACCACTTCCTGTCGTCTTCTTTGTTGTTTCTGCCAGTAGTAACTTGTGACCATGTGACTTGTGTGATGTGAAAAAAGTGTTTCCATTGCAGTTTTGTAAACTGCACTAATTTTGATACCACCAAAAAGGACCCACCTAATCCCAGCGCTGAAACGGTTTTGTCAAAAAACAAATATTGTTTTTTAAATTGCCTTGCTTACATTGAGTAAATTTATTTTCATAATTCCAATTTGCGCAACAAAACACAGTATGTACTTAATTACAATACACATGAAATCACAATAGGATATACGATTGTTTAAACTAATTCTGTGTTTTGTGGCGAATAAAGACTTATTTTGACGACATCGGTGAAACAAACCAAACATACATGTGTCAGCAGTTCTAAACTAAAACAACCCATCAATTGCAGCTCAGTTGCTATGACGACAGCCCTGGCAGCCTGCTGAGCTGCCATTGGACAACAAGAGGATTTGATAAGCAGACTGGCTTTGTTACGGGATCGTCTGACCCATTATGCCCAGAATCTGATGACCGGGTCACGTGATTATAAAGTAAACCACATAAAACAAGTCATTAAATGGGAATGACCAAAGGTTGTAGGCGATGAGTAAACACAAAGGGTGACGCATAAAAGATGTCAATATGGTGCAAAACACTCCTTTCTCATGTCACATTACACAAGCCGGTCAGATATGAGACTCTCAGATGAGCAGAACATTATAGAACCGGCTTCACAAACAGACACAAACTAACAGAAACCTTAAAAAGGTCAAGAATATCTGAGAGTTGGCAAAAAGTGGAACACTTACACATGGAAAAATAAATCCTCAGAGCGATATAAAAAGTAAAACACATATAAACTACACATTAACTCCGTTGGGTGTGGGCAAAAAGCAGTTGGGTACCATTCATCCAGCGATTAATGACATGATTACACTTAATATGCAGCAGCTAAATATAGCCTGACCTACAGATTCTCCTGTTGGGACCTCCAGCTGTGAGGCGAGAAGCTGAAACAAAAAGGGATTTCTACATTTTCTATCAGGTGAATTTTGAAATAAACAAATTCAATGACGGGGCATACACCAAGTAAAGCTTAATTCTATTTTGACGTTGGTCCTTCTTGTTCACTATAATTATGAAACAAAAAGTTTGGGTGACAGAGACCACCCAAATGTTGGATGGTCAGTCGCTATAAGAAATAAATCAATAAAAACAACAGCGTGAATTACCAGAAGGAGAAGCTTCTGCAACAGGACTTTGAGGATTTAAAGGTGGCCCACCTCCTCAGCCAGGAAGCATTTACATCAGAAATCCAGGCTGAAAAAGAGAAAAGTCAAGCCCTCCAAGAAGAACTCGACAAACTCCAGACTTCCTTCGAGGAGCTTCGCTCTAGGTATGAAGCCGACGTTACTCTGGTGAGGCAGGAGGCCGAGACGCAGAAGTTTTGTGAAGAGAGGGCTAGTGAGGAACAACAGCTCCTTGAGAACCAAAGAACCATCTCAAACAATTTGCAGGAACAACTGGACCAGATCAAACTTTCGTACAAAGAACTGAAATGCAAGTGTGAAAAAGATGTTTCTGGACCCAAAACAAGAGGTAGAAACATATCAGAAAGTCTTGGACTAGGAGAGAAAGGCCAATTCAGAAAGAGCAAAGCAGGACCTTCAGCAAATTGATGAACTGAGAGCTGAGAAGGATTGGCTCTATGAAGAAATGTCAAACGAGATCGAGACGCTGCAGGAGAAATTCAGTGGGTTGGAGAAACATTTAAAATGTAGCCAATCTCTGCAGCAAACGGTGGAAAGACTTCAGCAGGAGATCACTCAGGAGAAAGAAGCTCATCTGGAGAAGTCAAAGGAGGACATGGCGCTTCTCAACAATGCGAGAGCTATGAATGCCGCCCTCAGAGAAAGTACAAGTAAAGAGATCAAACTCTTGCAAGAGAAGGAAAAGGATGCACAGGTTGAGCTGGAGAGGATGAAAGGTTTATACCAGTTAAACTGCAGGTATGAGATCAATGTTGCTGCACTGAAAGAGCAAGCAGAAAAATGCCAGCAGCAGATGAGTTGTGAGAAAAGTGTTCATTTGGAAACAGCAAATGAGGATCTGCAACTTGCCAACACTCGGAGAGCTGAGAAGCAAAAAACATCACAGGAGATCTCAGTGTCGCAAGAGACGGTGGAAGAGCCAAAGAGGCAACTTGACCAGGTTCAAGTTTTAGGCCAAGAGGTTTCTTCTGAGCGGGATTGCTCAGAAGAAACCTCGTCGGGTTGTTCCATGGATTTGGAGTCCACGGAAGAGACTGAGCTTGAAGGAGAAACCACCCAAGAGAAATTTGACAATCCAGAAGCTGAATCCACAAGTGACGGAAAGAAGGAAAAATCTAAGCTTTCAATTTGGAAAAAGGTACAAAGGTTTCTGCATTTGAAGAAACCGAAAAAAGAAACAAAATAGTGAAGGAAAGTCAAGAACATGTCAACTTTGGCCAACTGGAAAAACGTTGGCCTGGGGCAGTTCCCCTGGATTGGCGGTCCCCCTGTTCAAAAAGGGGGACCGGAGGGCGTGCTCCAATTACAGGGAGGTCACACTCTTAAGCCTCCCTGGTAAGGTCTATTCAGGGGTTCTTGAGAGGAGGGTTCGTCGGATAGTCGAACCTTGGATTCAGGAAGAGCAGTGTGGTTTCCATCCTGGTTGTGGAATACTGGACCAGTTCTGCACCCTCTCAGGGTCATGGAGGGTGCAGGGGAGTTCGCCCAGCCGGTCTACATGTGTTTTGTGGACTTGGAGAAGGCGTTCGACCGTGTCCCTCGGGGAGCCCGGTGGGGAGTTCTCCAGGAGTATGGGGTACCGGGCCCTTTCATACGGTGGTCAAGTCCCTGTATGACCGGTGTCAGAGTCTGGTCCGCATTGCCGGTTGTAAGTCGAGCTCGTTTCCGATGAGAGTTGGACTCCGCCAGGGCTCCCTTTTGTCACGATTCTGTTCATTACTTTCATGGACAGAATTTCTAGGCGCAGCCGAGGTGTTGAGGGGATCCATTTTGGTGGCCTTAGGATCGCATCTCTGCTTTTTGAGGATAATGTGGTCCTGTTGGCTTCATCAGGTCGTGATCTGCAGCTCTCGCTGGATCGGTTTGCAGCCAAGTGTGAAGCGGCCGGGATGGGGATCAGAGCCTCCAATCCGAGGCCATGGTCTTGAGCCGGAAACGGGTAGAGTGCCTTCTCCGGGTCGGGGGGGTGTCCTGCCCCAAGGAGTTTAAGTATCTCGGGATCTTGTTCATGAATGGGGGAAGACGGGAGCGGGAGATCGACAGGCGGATTGGCGCAGCATCTGCCGTGAAGCGTGCGCTGTACCGGTCTGTCATGGTGAAGAGAGAGCTGAGCCAAAAAGCGAAGCTCTCAATTTACCGGTCGATCTACGTTCCTACCCTCATCTATGGTCATGAGCTTTGGGTCATGACCGAAAGAACGAGATCATGGATACAAGCGGCCGAAATGGGTTTTCTCTTTAGGGTGTCTGGGCTCTCCCTTAGAGATAGGGTGAGAAGCTCGGTCATCCGGAAGGGACACAGAGTAGAGCCGCTGCTCCTCCACATTGAGAGGAGCCAGTTGAGGCTCAGGCATCTAGTCAGGATGCCTCCTGGACACCTCCCTGGTGAGGCCTCCCACGTCCCACCGGGAGAAGACTCCAGGGCAGACCCAGGACACGTTGGAGAGACTGTTTCTCGGCTGGCCTGGGAACGCCTTGGGATTTCCCCCGAAGAGCTGCAAGAAGTGGGGGGGGCTTGAAAATGCTTCTTAACCAGAATGTTGTTGCTAGGTAACCGAAGAGTGAGTGAGTTAGTTGCTTCCACCAACATATTTCAGCTGGCTGTGAGAGGTAAAGCCTTTCTGTCTATTTATTATATATATATATATATATATATATATATATATATATATATATACACACACATAAAGATATCTTCTGTATTACAAAT
>CAEGAE010010841.1:0-16860 GCA_903067095.1 Girardinus metallicus
ATTATTATTATTATTATTATTATTATTATTATTATTATTATTATTATTATTATTATTATTATTATTATTATTATTATAAAATCACAAACGGTTTATGATTTCAAGCTGGATGATAAAGCAACAAAAAAATACTTGTTGTAATGTTTGAAAAATGCATCAAAACTAAGAACTTCCAGCATTTTCAGTCTATAATCTGACAGCTAAGTACAGTATTTAATGCAAAGGGACATAAGTTTTGTATTTTTGATAAAGGATGGGTATCATGTATTTTTAAGGGATTAACTCTGTTACCTTTAGTTGTTATAAACAATGTTGTATATCAAAAATAAAATGTATAAAATAATTTTGACTGTCAATCATAGCTGTATTTAACACCTTGAAATTGGCCTCTGTCTCTTTAAGAACCTCCTACCCTTTGCAACACTCTGCCTTCATCACAACAATGCTTCTCCATGCCATCCACGGATGTCATTTACAGCAGTTTTTATGAGAGTTGTTGTTCACTTGATATCTCAGCAGACACTCAGTTCTACCAGGTGTTTGCTAATTGCTGTTGCTGAAAGTCTGGTGGTGCTGAACAGAGTAGAGGTGCTCTGTGGAGGGGGAGCTATGCTGGTCACTGCAGCGCCAAGTCTGCACATTATATGAGAAAACGTTTAGGGAGCCACGAACGGCTGCATGGGAGATTCAAGGACAAATCAAAGCAACTTGTTTTTGGTGAGGGAATAACTTTATAACATGATATAGTACTCAAAAAAGTACATTTTGATTAATACCGGCAATTTAAGGAATAATTCAATAATTCAAACTTGGCATGCTGTATAATTCAACACTTTTACATCTTTCAAAAAATCTATAGCAGATTTTTTCTTTTGCTATACTCCTTAGAAAAAAAATCAGCAGGTCAGACCTCAAAGAAAACTGGAAATTGTTGTTGGCAAAGAAAAACTTGCAAAACAATTTACACCTCCAACTGGCCAAACATCAAAACTCCTATATTGTAATATAAATCCTTTGATTTTAATTTGCTTCTTTACACCTTATGAAATCAAGTTGACAGAAAGAAAGCCTAATTTGTTTTGTTTTTTGCTAAAAAATACAGACATTTTCACAATAGGTCATTGTCACCTTCAGAAAGTTAATGACATTCTATGATAATAAATATGTTGACCCAGCATTGATATTATAGATAAAATATGTTGCAGTGTCTGTTTCCAACTACAGCATAAGATTGGTCCCAAAATGCATGCACTACACTGAGATGGAAGCAAATGAGAACAATAATATCTTGCACAAGAATTTTATTCTCATACAAAATATATATTTATACATGTTTTTATAACAAGCAAAGTGACAGACAGAAAGCCTTAATTTATTGATAAACAACAGTAAAAATGACTTTTTTATAATTTATAGTGCAACATGAGTCAAATAAAAGAAAAAAGCATCAGTAAATGCTGTTTAAAAATATTCATCTTGTAAGCAGATGAAAGTCAGTCCCCCCCACTTAGAGGTGACAAGAAAAAGATAGAAAACAGCAGCATAGTTATAAAAAGTAAAGTAGGGAGAAAGGTGAACACAATTGAACTTAAAGTTATTGTCAGACTGCCGTAGCAAACCCTATCCGATTATTGTGACGATCAAACTCTGTGTAGTATCGGGCAATGAAGTTGGCTCCCAAAATCCAGATTGGACCTGTAGGCGGTGGCACATCCAAGCCCCTGAAGGTGACGATGCAGACGTCCCCTTCGAATTGTGATTGCTGTAACAATAGGTTTAAACTAATAATAAATATCTTAAACCAGTGCTAAATGTTTAAAAATCTCTAACAAATGTATCCTGGACATAAATGAATCCTTTAGACAACTTTTTCATACAGAAAATTCTCACAGAGAATTCTCACTGTAGCTCTATCTGAATGTTTCAGGTTGTTTCGCCTCCCCGACCTTGACTCAGATCTTCTGCAGCCAGCCCAATAAAAGCTCCAAAAAGAACTTCTAACAGGGTTTTTTTAAAGAATTGTTTTCTTCTTGTCACTCTTACGTAAGCTGACAATCTTGGTAGTCTACAATTTTTCAGGTCTCTTAGCTTCTCCTTTAAATGTTGCTTTCCTTGCACAGGCTGTTAGTTTAGTCATTTTCAGATCAATCAGATCAATGTCTGAGCTAGGACATTAAGTTTGAGAAGTTAACTTCATCCCTGACTTATCTGCTGTGCTCCTTGGTCTTAATGTTGCTGTTTTTCATTAATGCTTTCTAACAAACATCCGAGACCTTAACAGAGGAATTACCTTTATAATGATTTAAAGTTATACTCAGATGAACTTTATTATTTATTACTTAGATGACATTTGACTACACAATTATTTTTGCTATAAAATCACAGTAAAAAACATGGGGGTTCATAATTTTAATAAAACCAACTTCAAGAGTTATACGTACTTTTGCAAGGCACGATAAGAATTAATATTTCCATTTTCAAAAAATATATATTTTTTGTTTGTTTTATTTAAGACATTTCTTGTGCTCTACTCTGGAGGATTTTGCACAACACATTAGCAATCATTCGACATCTTACCCATATTATATAATCTTCATGCATCAGAGAGTAGTCCTGGCCTCCCAGATGAAATGTGACACTAGGCAACATCTTCACAGTGTCGCAGTTGACTTTATACTGTGTTTGAAGGATAATGCCAGGTAAAGTTTTTTTTTGCAGCTTATTATTTTTCGTGGGAAACTTTGTTGCCATGAGTTTGAGACTTACTCCAGTTTCATCCAGCTGAGCTCCAATGGTTTTCATCAGCATTGAGACGGAGGAGGCCGGACCTGTGATGTATGAGGAGCCTGTGTCGATCACCGCAGTGCAGCCCTCTGTACAAAACATCATCTCCGCCCCCACAGCAACCCTACACAAACAAGGCACAAAACGTGTCATTTCTGAATGGTTGCACGCAAAAAAATATATACTAACACATCCATATTGCACGTATCTCACCCTTTCATGGTGACCTCCCATTTTCCCATCTCTCTTGTGTCCAAATAATTAAAATTTCCAGTGTAGTAGTTTGGGTCAGTTCCTCCGAGGAGCAGTTCTCCACCAGGGGAGTGTTTTGGATCCCTGAAAAACATGTACAAATATGAAAAGATTTACAAATGGGCCTGCGGGGCAAAGGATTCAAAGGTTCATAGAGCCCTTGACCCTTATTTCAAAGACACTATTGACATTTAACTATCATTAAAAAAATCCAAGATATCACAAGACTTGCAGAAAAAATATAAACTGACACCTAACAGACAAATGATCAGATACAGTGACAATATGACTACAAAGTTCAACCATTGTTATTACAAGATATAAAATTACCACAAAGAGACATTTTGTGACTACAAAGGGAAGGCAAATGAGCACAAAGAAACCCAGACTAACAGCCAAGGCTTAAAACTCCGAACACAGATGTAGGGTCTGCAGTTAGTTTGATACTAGGGTGCCATTTGACTGCAAAGCCTCAGAGGTCCCTGCTTTATGATGTGTCAGTGTTTTAAACTCACAGTCTGAAGACTTCATGGTTTGCTATTCATTTTCTCCTTGTCACCACTGAAAATGTGGGTTTGGTGATTTATGTATAATGGAAAGTAAAAAGGTTTCAGAGTAGAAGTTTAAATTTATGGCTGATTTATCCAGTATGATAATAAGCTGACAACAACAACAGCAATATTGCAGAAACTTGCCAAAAATATTTCTAGTTGCAAAATGCCAGAAGAATGAAAAATAATCGTTTTTTTACTGCTTTTATAAATGATTATTATTATTATTATTTTTGTATGTCAGACAGTGTCATAAGGGTTATGTGACTTTTTTGTCACGCCTTTTGCTTACAGGACATTAAAAAGCAGAAGACTGCAATCTAAGTTGTTATGTCTGTTTTTTATGAGATTTTATAAAGATAAAGGGTTCAAAGTTGTGTTTTAAATTCAGTTTCTTTTTGTTTGTTTTGGAATTGCATTCTGTTGCTCAGATGCGACAGGCAGTAAAGTCATGAATTTCCCATCTATCTTTATTCCTATTTTAGACAGCAGTAAGCCAGATGGTGAAGAAGCCTGAGAAAACCTTTTTTCACAGGATGTAAGATTTTATGCTAAATCAACACCGTTTATTCTACACATTTAAATTATTGGCATCTTTGTAGCATTGTCTAGCAATCATTACGACAAATTAATCTTATAAGCAGAATGAGGCAGGCAAAAAATAATCACATATTTGAAAATCTGTTGTTTATTTTATTAAAAATGAATGCTTAATTTATTATGCCATAAAGTAAATGTAATAGAGTCCAAAGAACATCCTAAAATTCACCTTAAGCCACCATGAACTCTTTTCTTCCAAGTCAGGCTTTAACACGTCATGGTAGGGCTTTAAAATCCAGCAACAAAATCAGATCATTTGATCAATTTCTGAATCTAAAGTGACAAACCTCCGAGCATGAAAAGCCAGAAATAACTGTTAGTGATGTATGGTAGACAGAACAGCTGACAGAACCGGCTGAGAAAGGTAAAAGTGGCAGGACCCTGCAACAAAAACACAAACTGGTTCTAATAAAGTAAATAGCCCTGTTCAGCCCAGTAAGTCACTCTTTGTAGTTATATCCCTGGCAGAGCTGACAGATCAAAAGGGATTTCCATTTCTGGATTCCTGCATAACATTAGTATCAGAACTAAGAACTAATCCATGACTCCCTGCCTTCCTGGGGTACAAATAAAACACAACTCTCAACATTCTCCATTATGAGAAAGTCTGTTGATCCTCATTAATCAGGCTAGAAAAAACTGTTACTTTCGTGAAATTGTTTGTATCTACGGTCAGGGAAGTAATTAAATTGACCCCTATTTGCCTTACCATGAAGAACGGTTTGAAGGATGGCATGGAAGATAAAAACATCCCCAAAGATCTCTGTGGCAGAATAGCAGCATTTGTTTTGCAAGAGATTATTCTGCTGCTCAAAGCTTATTTTTAGGCTTTTGGAGCATCCTTACCAGGGGTGGCAATAAATAATGCAATGTTAATGAAATGTACTTATTATTGGTGATTTCATATGAACAACTAATAAAATTAGGTAATTTTCTTTCATTTTGCTCAGATCACCTCTCAATGGTGGAGGATCAGATTTAGCAGGAAGTGACAAACTGGTTTTGAGTCACTTTTATTGCTCTACACATTCAAGTTTATTTCACACAAACAAATAGATTGAGCATTAGGTACCAACCATGTCTAATTTTTTTGTTATATCAGACATGGCTGAGGTCAGGATTTTAATCGGAGATGGTGTTATGACATCATAATTTTTAGCTGGGTGTTGATTATCTTCATTTTTTTGTAAACTCATAATATATCAAGTTTGTGAAATGCCCATTTATTTAAAAAGCTGCCCTGGTAAGCGTTTTGAACAGTCCTATCCAGCTTGGGAATCATGTTTCGCCTGTCATAAGGATTTTACTTTGTATGATAAAGCGCAGAGGAAATCTGTGAACACACCTGCTGTAGTAGATTGAAAAAACCTCTTCTTTGAGGATGTGCTGAGACATAATTTGATCAAACACTGGAGTAATGCCATCAATGGCCACGTTAGGATAGCCCATCCCCAGAACTCCATCAAACTTGGCAAAAATAAATGGCATGGCAGACAGAGAGGTGGCTTCAGCAAATACTTGAACAACGGGGAGGCCGCCGACCTGCGGGGATCAAATACACAGAAGACAGAAAGGTGTAACATGGCATACAAAGGGCATGTCTTTAAGTTAAATGTGTGTAACTCTGATTTATTGGTGCCAGACTCTGACTCACCACAACAACATCCTCGCTCAGAAATCCCCTAATAGTTCCAGAGGCGTAGTTGATTGAAAAACCGGTCCCATTCTCGACATGAGTGTGGGATTGAGAAGAATCATACCTGTTGTGAGTGACTAAACATCCAAAATGTATTCATGTCAGAGACAAGTTAATATCAATGAGTTTAAATGTCAAGCAATTGAATAAAATTTATTAAAATTAATATATGGTGGCAAGAAAACCATTCAAGTAGTTCAGTAACAATCCGATGTTGATGAGTTTCAAATGTTTGTGTCTACCTTCAGCTTGGTGACCAGTAGAGAGGGTAAGGTATACACAATACAAGGAGAATAGACTAAATCCCAGTTGTTTTGCCAACTACCAGGTCTGGCAAGTCCTTTCACACTGATCCTATCAACTATACTGTTACTACTTACAATCACAGGTCACTTCACAAAGGAAGCCTGTTCAACTGCTTTTTAGTATAAATGGCAAACAAACCATTAGCTCACAAGAACATGGTTACCAGAAACCAAAGTTGGATGGTAACAGACTGGAAAAATGTTGCTTGGTCAGATAGTCTTGATTTAGGCTACAACATTCAGATGTTAGGATCAGAACTTTAATGAAAACAACATACTACATTGTATCAAGGGTTAAAGCTTAAACCTAAATACATTACTTTAACCCATTAGAACCAGTTGAACATAGTTTAAACACCAGTCAACCTGAGTAATGTTGCTGGCAATGTCCATTCCTGTTTTAACCATAGTATACTTGTGTTCTGATGGCTACTTTCAGGAAAATGTTACAAATTTCAAATCATCTCAAAATAGATTCATTCATTGTACATAAGAGTTTACTGCAAAACAATGGTCCACACTTTACCAGATTTCAACCCAGTACATGAAATTTATCTTTCCAGTTATAGTTTAACACAATGATACTTACAGCAAGCTGTTGAAAAGGGTGAGCAGCTCTGCGAGGGCACCCACAGGTTGGCTGAACCTGTGTCAAACACCACGTTGAACACCTGGGCTGGGGAGCCGATACTAATTTCTCCAAAGTATTGAGTCTGTTTAAAGACAAACAGGACAGTGTTTCTGATGCTTTCTAAGAGCTCTTTTTAAAATATATTTTCCACGTGTATTTTCTTCCATAAGCAAGGTTTGGGGGGAATAAAAGATTCCACAATAACTCTTAAACGAACCTCCAGTTCAAAAGTAAATTAATCTGCAGTTTTACTTAAAAAGACATTTTTGGCATTGGTCCAAAGAGCAGTGAGGAAAGTGCTTGCATTTGTTGACCTCTTAAACCCTGAAGATGTAGGCCTGTTTTTGTTAAAGTGCAAACCTATATGTCTTCAATTTAACACATCTTTATTACCTGTCACCTGCAAAGTAATTTACACAAAAATATATACTTTATATGTTTCAAATTTTTTGGTGACTATCAAAGAAATAGACAAGACAAGACAAGCTAAGATTAAATTAAAAATAGACAAAAACACATGGAAATGGATGTTAAAATGTCTTACATCCAAGTAGTTTGTTAAAGGTGTGGGAACTGTCCCATTGTTGGGGTTGGCTGCGTTCATCTGGGCCAGTTCAGTCAACACTTGCTCTGCAGAAACTCCCATCTCCTGTATAGTCTCTCTGATAGATGGCATCTTCTTGAGAGCAATTCTAGAAACAGAAAAGCAAAAGAGGAAAATTTGAGAGAGAAAAACTGAACTAAATTTAATGCAAATAGAGCTAATGAGAGTAGTTCTGAGTTCTGTGAGAAATATTTCTTCAATTTCTGACACATGTATCTGGTCACGGTCTCAATATGACAGTTATACTGTAATAAAGCCCAGACATATTTTCTTCTAAACGCCAGGCCAGAAAAATGAATAAAAAACACGTTAACCCATCTCAGATCATAAGTTTTAGCAACAAACCACTAAAACCTATTTGTTGTCCTGTCTTCATTTGCTTAGCTGTCATTCTATTTTTTTTTTTTTTTTGCTGCAGAATGCTTTCCTTCTCAAACATGTTTTGCACCTGGTATACCTGTAGAGCTGGTACTACTATTGTAAGCAGAGCAAGAGACTTGTAAAAAAGCAAGATGTCTACCTTCTTAAGCCATGGCTGGAGTTCACTGCCAGAGACAGGGCAACTAAATACATCCAGCAATTTGGCAGTGGAGTCATGGTGACTTCTCTGACAGCAGGCAGACAAAAACAGACTAACTGTGTAGGCGTTATATGTTAGCTTTTTCTGACTCTAAAGTTCCTGGTTTGTGTAATCCGAGGTTGTGAAAGCTGCATCTGTGTTGTGCGCAGATCCTTGCTCTTTTTATAGCCTATCCTCTCAACCAGGTTTTCATTTAGCCACTCAGTTTTGAGCTTTCCTCAATGTGACCTCTTGAAAACAAACTTTACCCCCCATCCAATCCCTCTGCACTGGTTCACAACCCTTCTTGTAATAAACATAACCCAGAGGAAGCTCTCACCATCCTGCCCTGAGGACTAAAGGCTCTTTGGATACACAGCTTTGTAGACTGCTGGCGTCACTGGCTTCTCACAACCCTACAGAGAAGGGTTGTGAGAAGCTTCAGAGGAAAGAAAGATAGTGTGAGCTGATCAGACAGACTGAGTGGATGTTATTTACCAATCAAAAATCTAGTAAAAGCTTATTATATTGTTTTAGGTTAAGGCCCAGTGGATAATCAAACTTCTCTCACTATGGGGGGTTGAAGACCCATTTCCAACTATGTCATTTGGAGAACCAGCTGTTACTGCAGAATGTGTTTTTTTTTTTTTCTTAAAACTATTAATGTTTTATCAGATTTTGACATATGAGTGTCAGAACAAAGATGGAAAGCTTTGCTTGTTGCTACAGCTTGTTTATTACCTCAGCAGATCTGTGCAACACCACATTATTTCAGATGAGCCCCCACCCTATCGGTCCCTCTTCATCTCTGACAGTCACGTTTGGTTATTAGATATGGATCATGACTAGGAGAATGACAAGCAGCTGAAATGAGCTGAAGTTTAAATTCAGACTTTAACAGTGCCACTCAAAATCTTCATTTTGATTTGCATTAGCCATTCAGAAATGGACTTGCTGCTGTCCTTTGGATAATTGTTTGCTTGTGCTTCAGGTTTCAAACTGATAGGCATACTGTCCTCTTCAGGATTTTCTGGTAAAAAGAAGAAGTCATGATTTCATAAATTACTACAAGTTCTCCAGGTACTAAGTCACAAATATGCACTCAGTTCTATTCTAGTACCAGTATTTAGACTGAATATTTTTTATTCTCTATTGCACTTCTGTCTTATCAGTCTACAAGATATTTCCTCAAAAGTTTTTTAAATCGTCAAGATTTTTTTTTTGTTTGTTTTTCTATTTGGTCGTTAATGTTTTTGGCCTCAAACTCTCCCACGGGAGCCACTGTCACAGTCTGTTGATTGTTGAATTATGAGGCTGACCTTAACTGAGGCAAGTAAGTCTAGTGGAGCTTAATGAATTCCTGGATGATGCACTCTTGAAGTAATTTTTTAGGCTGGCCACGCCAGGAAAAGCTCACCATCTTTCCATGTTTTCCACATCTGTTGATAATGGTTCTCAATACTTTGGTTTGCTAAACTCTGAAAGTATTAGAAATGGTCTTAGTTTTGTAACCTTTTCCAGACTGAATGGAAAAGGTTCAACACAACATTCCACGATCAAATCACTGTCAGTGATTTGATCGTGGAATGTTGTGTTGCTTTTTGAGAGTAAAATATATTTTTAAAACGTTATTTATTTATAGTTTTATTTATTTACTCAGGTTATCTTTCTTTGATGGTAAAATGTGTTTGACAATCTGAAACATAAGAGAGAGAGAGAGTGAAAAATAATAAAAATCTGTAACAAGGGAACAAACTTTTTCTCAGCGGTGTATTTTATGTTGTCATGCAGTGACGATAAACAAAGTTATGATTAAGGGTCTTGCCCAAGGGCACAATTATATATGGTGGAGGAAGTTAGAACTGAAGTTACAACCACCTAATTGCCAAGCAATACCTTTGGCAATACTACCCACTGGCCTGTATGGATGGCTGGAGTAATGTTCTGTGTATTGAATTAAACTAGTTTTATTGTTATCAATTGAGCTAGGTCAGGACATCATAACAGAAACATCAAAAAAGAAAAAAAGACAAGTTGTGATAATAAATTTTAAAAGATGACTGCTGTAAATAAGTGGAAAAAATTTTGTGGTTTACTAGGCAGAGATTAACAATTACAGAGTTAACTTGAAGCTTTTGTAAAATGTTTACAAAAAACATTGAGCTTTTATTTTTTAATGATTTCAAACATTTTAAAGCCATAATTTAAAAAAAATAATGAATTTGTCATTGTGCTGATAGAGGTTGCCAAAGAATCTATTGAATTGACTTAAACCTTGGGTCAAAATTGCTTACTCCTCTGCAGCCAGGCTTTCTGGCCGACATCTGAAGAGATAATTGGTTTTATACCATCTCACCAACCTTCAGCCCAACCTCCAGAGAAGCTCAAACTAAATGGCTGTTCACACCCTACCATTTTTCTGGTGCCAGAGGGATCGCCTACTCATCTTTTCCTGAGAGTGAAAGGTCAGTTTGACTCCCGACTGGGTGACCTCAGTGGGGAGTCTGGGTGACCTCAGTGAGCTAAGTCATTGAGGTCACCCTCAGGTCACTGAGGTCACCCAGGATGTTTCTGCTGGATCTGGATAACCTCAGTGTTTCTGTTTTTATTTGCTCACCAGCCCTTGCTGTTCAGTCCTGTGTTTGATTTCTTTTTTCCATTTGAGACTTGAATTACCCTGATGAAAAACACCTTGGAAGAAAGAATGTGCTTTGTGGCTGAGACCCAAAACCGGACACAATCTGAGCTAAGATTAAGCTCTACATCATAATTAAGACCAGCACAACTAAAGCTGCCTCCTTGGTATTTTATGGTGTAGTTAATGAGCACATGATGTGTTAAAGTCCATTTACTTTAAATGTTGCGTCAAACAAGGTTTAGTTTCACTGACTGGCTTGAAGAGTATTTTTATGTCACAGACATGGGACATTGATTTTAAAAACATAAAAGTTTCTAATGAAGTTGTGTTGGTGACTCAGTGGTACGAATAAAGAGAATGTCATGAGTTTTCATTCAGTTTGTCTGTTTTCCGTCGCTCTTCAATTATCCTTAAAACTGACATGTCTATGTCCCTCTGATGAAAGGGACATAGAACGTGAAATGTGCAGTCTGATCACTGACAGACTGCACATTTTCACAAAAAGTATTCAAAGGGTGAAGCTCAATACACATGTGTGTAAGTTCAGATCGCGGTCTTTGATAAAAAATGCTGGCAGGAGGCAGAGCCCATGTTGAGTGCATTTTCCAGTGGAGGGGGATTGACAGGATTCTGTGTTTTTTACTCTGAGCTATTCAGTGCCTGAGTTGAACCACAAGAATCCCACAATATCTGTCCTGACAGTGTGTTGACACTTGACTGACCATACACTTCAAGGACCATCTGGGTTCAGGTCAGACAGCCATTGGGGAGCCTTGTGGTCAGCCCCTAAATTAACCCGTGAGAGAAAGCCACATTTCTTTCAGCATACACTCAACTAAAAGAGAAAAGCAGCAGTTCAGCTACACTGCACCAAATCATCTGCTAAGTGTGGTTAATATTTGTACTTGCAAAAAATAATGGAGGAAATGAAATGGAAATAAATAAATAAACAAATTCAGCCAACAATGTCTTACAAGAAGTTTCAAACTCCTTAATTTTTTCTCATTTTGCAACATTGTGACATTGTTTGTGATAGAAAACAAAAAGGAAGCAAATAGGAAGCTGAAGGAAAAGAAAAAAGGATTTGTATTCAGTCAGATTTCCCCTTATTTGTAATCACAGTATAAGTCTAGCTGCTTTTTAAAGGCCTCAGAGATTTATTAGAAAACATTAGAAAGTGTCTTGCATAAAAGAGGACAGGAAAACTCTGTGAAAAGGTTTAAGGTAGAATCATGTTATAAAACAATATCCCAAGTTTTTAATATCTGACTGAGTGTTATATTTGTAATTAAAAATAGGAAGGAAATGGTGCAACTGCAAACTCACCAAGAAATGAATGCTTAGAATTTGAATACAGAAGTGGCAAGGATCCACTGTTCAACATATCCACAAGAGGGAAATCTGTTGACAAAAACATAAAAAACTACCAGTTCTGCACTCCAAATCTGGCCTTTATCAAATAAATGCAGGAATTGTGGTTATTACTCACAAGAAGAAAGCAGATGTTGAAAGAAAGCCAGAAGAAGAAGTATTTAGAGATCTGTGGAGCTTTGGCCAGATGAGACCAAAACTGAATTTTTTGGAGTACATGCAAAACAATTTGTGTGGGGAAACTTCATCATGGGCATCACCCTGTAAAAAAAAATTTCCAATGCATTATTCTTTGAAGGTGCTTTTTTAGGGAGGCACATGGAAGCTTTCCTGAGTTGATGGGAAGATGGACGGAGCTAATATAGAGGGGTCCTGGAAAGAAAATGTCTTATAGATTTTAAACAATCACAGCTACAATAGACAGGTTTAGATCAAAGTTTACTCCTTTGTAGAAATACGCTAGTGATAGTAAAGCAAATTGTAGAACTTTCAAACTTAACAAACACTTTCCATCAAACCTGACTAGGCTAAGAATGTGGAAAACTGTTTTGATATTCAAAATTGGGCCAAATATATACACCCAAAAGAACTGTCATTTTATGTGCGGCAAAAAGGAGGTTGTATTGATTGAACGAACTAAATTCAAAAGCACGCCAGTCGTATGAGGGTTTTATTTGTAAAAAATCAAAATTAAAATACAGAATTATCCTTCAAATATGCACTTTTGCACTGTGTTGTGTTGCTCTAACACATACAATCTCACGCAAACACACCATGGTTTGTGTCTGTAAAGCAAGATTGAGATTTATAGTGAATATCATCTCATTTGTTAGATAATCTGGTTTGTTTTCCTCTGACTGCTGTCATATTGATGCTATCAACAACAGCAGGCAGCTGTTCATAAAAAAGAAAGCTCTTCAACCCTCCGTACACTGGTGTTATAAAAGTATGATTACTGGAGTTACTTGTGCTCAGAAGAAAAAGTTTCCTTTCGTAACTTAACAGTCCTCTTCCTCAGCACAACTTGTTGTATAACGCAACGATTATAACCTGTTGTGTTAAATACAATAAAGATGCTCTCATCTTTTTGGGAGTTTTTTGAGTATGTTACAAGTTGGAAACAAGTTGAGAGCAGTCAAAGTGAACCAATGAAACAGTTTGAGCTGGAAAATATTACACACATCCAGGTGCAGATTTAGAAATGTTTATTGACAAGCAGGCTTTAAACAAAATGTCTAGTGCTCAGTCTCACGCACATTTGACTTTTGAGCGGGTGGGGTAGATCAGTACTGTTATGTTTGTATCCCACACTGTCCTTGCGTCACTCTTCCATGGCCTCTCACCTTTTCAGTGAGCCCACTCAACTGGTGGGCATGGGAAATGTAAAAATCACCAGCTTCTGTGGTGATTTATTTATTTTTTTTCAAACTTTTTTGATTTTTGCATGCGATCGATGTCGATAGCGTCTGTGTTCCTCATCCGAAATGAAACACAGAGATACTTGTGAAAAATTAGGAAAAATAAAGAAGATGCCATAGTTACAGCAAGCAAAACCTCAAATTAGTGTGGGGACAAAAACACATTAGATGCACTAATCTTGTAGAATTACAGAAAGTCTTATACGATATGACAGATACAGAGCAGAGCAGCTGAATGAGATTCAAGGGAAGTACTCTCTCAAACAAACATGCCTACACTGCAAAGTCATAAACAATAAGCATCAAATTCTAACCAGCTGCTCCAAGTATAAAATACAAAATGTTTGCATGTTTTTGACTTATTTATTTGCACTTATTTTGTGAAATCCAGCACATAAAAAAATTTGGTCGCAGTAATTTTCTTCTCTGTTATGTTTTTGTATTTAAATCCAACGAACTCTGAATTAGGTTACATTTACATCTGGAGTCAATATGCATTACATGTGTGGGCCAGTCTTCACAACGGGAGGTCAAAAATTTAGAAATCGAGACCAAAGGACATATTAAAAACATATTTTATGCACATCCATGTCATATTCATCCCAAAGAGATCTATGAGTGTTTCATACTGTTCCAGGGTGTATCCAATTTAAAGTCTATTTCTCAATTTGTTTCGAGACCTGTTTGGGTAAATACACACGACCACCAGAGGTCAGCATCTGCCTTTAAACTCAGCTGAACAGAAATTAAAGCTTGTGTCTTCCTCCTGCTCTGACTCAGAAGGACATCCAGACACACGGACTGAGAGGCTTGATCTTATTCATTCTTTCTGGGAAAACATGAAAAGGGTCTGTTGTCTTTAGGTGGCCAACAAAAATGCTTCAGTAGTGATGAAAAAGATTGTCTTGCCACTGACTGTCTTTCTGAAGACAAAGGGTTTCTTGAAACAAATCTTTATGTTTTAATTTAAAACTGATCGACTAACCCTAATCCTGAACACAAATAGTGCAGAGTGAAAACAGTAACTGCAAATCTGTTTGAGTGTATGTTGAAGAAGTTCAAATACATAAAAAGCTGGTCCACAATGATAAGGTAAATTATTGGCACTGACCTCAAATGCATATGAAATGCTGATGACATTGATGCACAAGCAACAAAATGTTTGTTAACATCACTAACAATAACTGAACAAGGAGAGGTTTTGGGCCCAGAGATTTAAAAATAAGCAAACTGAGGCATTATCAACTGCACCTTAGCAGCATATACAGAAGTAAGTTCATTTGACTTTTGTTAAAGCTCTGGAGGTGTTAAGCTTTTTGACACAATGTCTTTGACTGTCCAACAATGGAGTATCTATTTAAAAGTTATCAATGTAAATATGGTCAATGTGTTCTTCTGCTGGGTTAAAAAATAAAGGAATAACAGCACATAATTCAATTGTGTTAAAATCAATAAAATACATTTTAAACTGCAGGGAAAAGAGTGATTTCATACTGAATATTAAAAAATTGTGATTTACATTCTCCACTAAATAATGAGGAGACATCACCAAACTCTTGGTCTAGATAAATAGAAAACATCTGGCACACACTTGGAAATTACATCAAGTGCCACAGCTTCTGGTTTCCTGCAGAATGTGTGTTTAGATAAATATTTGATTAGAACAGAGAAGAAGTAACAGAGAGATGTGTGTGCTGATAGCCTCACCTTTGTGGATTGGTTTAAATTATAATTCGCCTCATGCGTGTTGATGAGAAACTACAAAGTACCAAACATTGTGAGTTAATTTTATAGTTACATTAATTATAACTTGATGAACCACACAGCTGAAAGGGAATAATAACATTTAGCACTAAAGCAATAAAAATATTGTTTAATAATGATTTGCATATGTGTGCTCTGAACTGGAATTCAACATGTGTGTATGACTTCTTAGTTCTTTCCTCAGCATTGGAAAGCGAAGATGCCAACTACAGTCAGCGGACATAAAAGGACACCCAGCTGTGGCAGTAGTAAAGCTAAAGCGATTCAATAAATGACAGAGTAAAGCGTCTCAAAGCTTTGTGAAGCCAGTTTTTCTGCACTTCAAAGCTGAACGTCAAAAACAACGCTATTTAGTCTGCTGATAGTCAGATCAATGCTAAGAGAAAGATTCGGTAAGCTGAGCATTATGTGGAATAAGCTGAAAAATGCAAACAGCTTTTCAGCAGTATAAATATGGTTTCATAAGATATTCTGTAATTTCATTGCTCAGACAACATTTCATGGTGGGGCCCAGGTATTTAATGAAAGGGCTGGAAATGAATAGCACATGGAGTTGTTCTAGATTGACGCCATATCTGTTGTCTGCATTGCTTAAATGTCCAACAAAATTACATGTTGTTGTTTTTCAATAATGCGTTGAAATCTTGTAGATTTTCAAAGCCTGTTTATTTATGTCACATTTATAATTCCTAACTTTAAAAAAGTATGCTCTTAACATTCCACATAGCTAGACTGTCAGTCAGGATGATGTCAGATTTTGTTTCATCCACAAATACTGCAGAACACTTCAAGCTGTCATCGATGTTAAAAGCAGCTGAACAAAATATTAAGAACAGGGTTATGTATGTGCACTTGATGATGCCAATTTTTGTAGTTTCTTTTGTCACTGTGATGTATAGAGAATAAACACAATTGCTTGACAAGAAATGGCTTTACCTAACCACAAACAGATATGACATGTTCTTGCACTATCATGCATGTACTTTAAAAAAAAATCTGAAAATCTCAAATTTTGCCAGGGTGTGTGAATTTATGAACATTGCTATAATGTAAACCATTCAAATATTAAGTTTTGAACATGCTAACTCAAAATGTAATAAACGTTTTATTCTTAAAGAAAGAAACTCCAAATTGTCTGCAAGTCACGGTGGTTCAAGGGTTTTACTTTATGCACTCTGATAATCAATTGTTACATTAATTTTCAGTTGGATTCATGCTTGAATATATATTACAGCCTTCAAGAAGTTTTTCTTTCGCTGAAATCAGTGAGAATTTATATGCCTGTGTGTTTGAGATCAATATTTTGCTGAGAAGTCTTCTCTTTTATTGGTTTGTAAAAAAAAAAAAATCTGCAGCAAACTTTAAATGGGATAGAATATGGCTTTCTTTGGCAGTGGAGTTTAAGGCAATGTGCAATAATAGCAGATATGGGAGACATGGAAAATGAGAGTAATGAACACTATTTCACTTTGAAACACTTGGCAATTCCTGGTCTCTCTGCAGCTCTTGCAAATCTTTTCTGATTGCCGTAAATTCCGGACTACAGAGCGCACCTGATTATAAGCCGCACCCTCTAATTTTAGAAAGAACATTAATTTTGTACTTGTATAGGCCGCACCGGATTTTAAGCCGCAGGTATCCGACTTTCTATGAGATGTTAATTGTAAAGACTACGACAGCAAGATAA
>CAEGAE010010842.1:0-41357 GCA_903067095.1 Girardinus metallicus
GTCGATGTGCCCTTGGGCAAGGCACTTAACCCCAAATTGCCTACCGATCTGCATATCGGTGTATGAATGTGTGAGCGAATGGGTGAATGACTATAGTGTAAAGCGCTTTGAGTGGTCAGAAATGATCGGAAAAAGCGCTATATAAGTTCAGTCCATTTCCATAAGGACAATAATGAACAAGGATATTTTTTGTATTTGCTAGACTGTATGACAGAACAATTTTCTATATTGGATAAAGTTTCTCTCTATCTGTCTGCCTTATGAATCAGTTAAATCAAATGTTATTCACAGTAGTGGAAGCAGTGAAAAAGCAGCAGGGCTTGAAGCCTGTGGCCATTAAAAGCCAATGAAAGCCAATATTGTTACTCAGCTGTGAAAAAAAGCTACACAATACAGTGATGTTTAACACAAGCAACATTGAGTAAAATTAATTTGTGGTAGTTTATGACACCTGTACCTGCATAAAAGAGCCCACATTTTGTTTTTAAACTTTCATCAACTTTATTAAGCCACCAAGCCCAGAGATCCATAGTAAAGCATGTTAGTGTGTTGGTAAATACAGTATTGGAAATTGAAACCCAAAACAAATCTAAAACTGGTTGATCCTTCAAATACTTTGATCTGGTTGATCCTCCATTTACAAATACTTTAACAATATCAAGAAATACATATAAAAGAAATGTGTTCCCACCACCGAACATCTATATAATGTAAGTTTTTCATCCCATACAATTGCTCTTAATAAAAAAATTGCTTATAGTGCAGCATTTTCTTTTAATCATAGTTTGAAAAAAGTATCCGTAGAGATTCAGAAGCATTACTGTTAATGTTTGTGCAAAGGCAAAATATTTGAAGGGAAGATCTACGCCTCTATAGCCTCATCAAGCCAACATAGAAATTATTGGCAGCAAGAGGGTGAGCGCCAGAGAAGCAACCAAACCAGGAGAGAATCCAGAAACACTAGAATAAAAAGAAAAAATATATGATTAAAACATTTTAAAATATTTTACATAACATTTTTTGTTTGTCTATCTGCTTTACAGCACTGATTGGATGTCAAGTATTTATTTTAGTATTTATTTTCTGGGATAGTTGCGGTTATCTCACTTGTTTAAGATTTGTACATTGTTACGGTGAAACTATATTTGACGCTAAATCTCACCCTGTTAAGAAACATGGATCTTCATCCCAATTTGTAGAGCGAGCTGTGATGTTCATTGGTCGCACTTGAGGACACGGTAGGGAGTTTCCATTAACCAGAGGAGTGAGATCTACCAAAAGATAAAAAAATTAATAACAGTAAAAGAAAAGGAAAATTCAGTTTAATCACCTTGATAAGGTTTTTTTAAACAATCCTGACTTTTCACACCCACTCAGCCCCTGGGTCCTACCCCAAGATTTCTGGAGATCATACTCTACATATCCCTCTCATTAAGGCAGAAGAAGGTGTTTGACATAAAACTTGTTAGTCCATACAATGGATGAGCCAGCATTGTTTCAGTTACGGATCTCTAAGAAAATTCTTTAAGAGTTCTGTCCCTGCTGGGACTCATAATGTTGATTATTTATTCCAAAGGAAGCTATATTTATTTAAATACCGTCACATTAAACAACAGTTTACTGAAGAAGCCTAATTTTGTTCGAGCATTTTCTAATTTTCCGCAGTGGTTTAAACATCTTCAATTTTCATTCAGTCTTGTTTTTGTTTGCCACATAAATAAAACCTCAAACACCAGATGTTCTTAATAACAATACCAGTGTTGTGTCTGCCCAAGTAGTTCTGCTTTTCGCATCTACACTTTTTATTAAATAAATAGGTGGCTTTTATGGGTCTTTGGGATGAAAGCAATATCATACACGTATTTAATTTGCTCTGAGCAAAACATGCCTACTTACCTTCAAAGCTGAACATGAAGATGGCACTCCCTCCCTTCAGAAACTCCCTGGTTTGCAGTTCTTCCAAAAATGCAAAATAGCGGTACCCAAACAGAATTCCACCATACACTGACTCACCATGGTCATGAAAAACTATGCTTCCATTTTTACGAGGGTTGTCCCACGCACCTCTACCTGTTTATATAAAACATATTTAACATAAGACAAAGTAGATATTGTGACCACTTTATTTTTAGAGATTTCCCTTACAGTACTTTCGAAGTTTTGTAGTGCACCTACCATTAGAGAGCTTGTGAGTTTCATGTGTAACTTCACTCCATTGCTTTGACATTTGCATTTTCATGTTAGGGGTTTGATCCAGCATTTGGAACGTCAGTTGTTTTTCTACACAAGGCCATTTCAGCTGGTCATCATTGTCACCAGACAAGATCTCCACGTACATTCCAACAAATATCTTGTAGAGTATAGCAGCTACCCGGTAAGCGTAACCCTCTTTGGAGTACTGCCGTGGACTGTATATTATGGTTCCAAAGGCACTTGTACTTAGAAGTCTCTCTAAGTCATCAATCTGAAGAGTCACATGTGGACACTCTGTCTCAGAGAGATTGATGTCATCAATGGAGAAGCCGCCTGTAGAGTTCCCTGCTCCTTTCCGAACCTCAAATACCACCTGAAAGTTTTTGGTGGCATTGAGAGAAACATGATGGAGCTTCCAGTGAGATGTTGGTGGACCTGGAAACAATGTTTTTAGATCACTACTTAAGTATCTTCATAAACATGTAGCTGCATTAAATAACAAAATAGAACAGAAAAGCCTTTATCCTCATATAAGACACTTAGAGAAATTGGTAAAAGCATCCGCATGATTTCATAGGAGATATTACCAGTGATTTTTCCGATGAGGCGGAGAGTTCCTCTGATGTCACGCTCATCTTGAAACTCTCTGATCCAGATATTAAGTTCATCTGACTCATTTCCACTGTGGAAATAGTAAAACTGCAGACATTGGACTTTACATTCCCTCTTAGTATTCATGATTTTGGTCCCAAGCCAAGCTGAATCTCCCTCGTGACCTGATGATGTGCTAGCATGGATGAAATATCCTGTTTCCTGACCTAGAATTACAAGGTTAAAAACAATGTGCAAATATCCTTCTTTCATCGACCTATATAAATATTCAGCTGGAACAAGATATTTATAAACATTGTCTAATCAGACACATTTTTTTTCAATGAGTCATAGTGAGTCAGATTAAATATTTCCTGTTTGAACATTCTTTATTTCTAAATTTCAGGTTAATTAGATATGTTTCTCTAACATATTAATGTCTAACATTAGATAAACATATCTAATTTTGTTTAGATATGTTTGTCTAACATATGTAAACAAAGATATGTTTAAATATATGTTTAGATATATCTAAAAATATCTAAACTTAACTAACATATCATAACTAACTATTTAGTTAGTTTGCAACTAACTAAATAGTTAAAAGGTTAGTTAACTATTTTAAAGTTAGTTAACTTTTATAAACATTGTCTAATCAGACAATGTCTATAAAACATTATTTTGTGATAAAACAAAAATATCATATAACTATGATATATAATATAACTATTTTAAAGTTGACTTTAAAATAGTTAACTTTAAAATAGTTAATTAACTTTAACTATTTTAAAGTTAGCTGCATACTAACTAACTAATAGCATATATAGTGATGTCTAATTTTGCTTTATTTTATCAAGTCATCTTTCTTTCTCGTTGTTACTGAATTCAGCAAATAGAAATAATTTTGGTATTCCAAACAGATCTAAACATTAATAACAACATCTGATTTAATGTGTGGCAGTGAGAAAAAAAGAGACTATGTATGTTTTTTTATAAAATGTAAACAGAAATATGATTATAACTATGTGTCATTTCACATATTTACACTAGTTCAAATATAAATCAGATATACATAAACATGCCAATACATTTACTTTTGAGTAAATTTGAACTTTATCCTGTGTCAGATAATTATGCTATATACAAACTATTTCATGTTTTATAATGTAAAATGTAATCAATATGCTTACGGTTTTCTCCGTTTCCAGCAGGCAGAGTGGTGTGGTCAGAACTTGGACCACTATTAACTTGTGTAACCACTTCCCACTCACTGCCACTCTGTGCACAGCTGCTCATTTGGCTCATTTGGCACATCATCCCATTAGAAAAGTCACAGAAAAACATAAAGGCAACTGTGGAATCTGTTAATAAAACATTTTGAATATTTAAATCTTTGTCTTGACCAAAGTTTTATTATTTCATCAATTTCTGTTTTCAATAGTAACAGCCAAAAGTTTGAAATGCCACAGCCTGCATTCTCTCCATTTTTGCACTTATCAATGGATACACTCTAGCACATAAGTGTAAGTCTTTAGGTTTTATGTGCCTATATAAAATAATCTACAATTCACTTTCCATTATTTTCTTCATTTTCCACCCTGTAGAATAATGTCTTATTGTTGTGCTTACCAGAAAAGCACATGTTCAAGGATTATTTACACCTCTGATTTACTTATCATAGATTTATTTCCATATGTAAATAGAAGTCTGTCATTGGAGGAGTCTGGTGTTTAATTAAGTTAGCTTAATTCTACACTGACTGTGCTTAAATTCATGTGCAAAATTTCATGCATCTGCATGTTTTTCATTTCACAATTTTCTGTATTCGGAGATAAATTGTGTTTTAATAGAAAATCCATAAAACTCTTAGTACTGTATACAACAATATACAGTACTGTTGTGATATTGTAGTGCATATTTCAGTATTGCCAAAAATGCAAAATTGTGTCTTTGCTTAATATTTACTTCATCAAAACAATGCAATATCATCATATATCTGAATTCAATACCATGTATTTTCCCAAAAGCTTAACTAATTCAATTGTTCCAATTGAAAACAATTTACTTAAAATGCAATGAAAATTAGCTTCCTGAAAGTCCTGATAATTCCTGTAATACATTAGATATTTTACCTCTATCACAAGTTTGACATTATGTTGTATATATGTGCACAAAGTCAACTTTGACAATGAAATCAATTTCTTTTAGTAATTTGAATAATCATTATTGTAAGACTTACTGCATTTGTAGAGAAGTTTCAACTTTTGAGCATCTCGAGGACTCATATCCAGTCTTTGACCAATAGCATTTTGGAATTTGGGGTCTTTGGTAATAATTGTAGAACCATTGCCATTGCTTAATACATTTTTGTCAGAGTGCATCACTGACAGGTAGTCATATGACACATTATGGGTGGCGCTCAGATCACTGCCGAGCTTCTTCAAAAAAACTTCGTGTCCTAAGAACACAAAAATACCCACATACTGAACACAATTTTTTTTTATGGAAATAGACTTAAAAATAAATGTTGCTGTGACTGATTATTCATAATTAGACATTATATTTTAGAAATACTAAATACTAGTGCATTTTGTATTTCTAATCCTGCTACAAATCTACAAAGTGGTGAAAGTCTTACTACACACTTTTTGCACTTCCTTAAAGTTGTTAAAGTTAAATGTAGCACAGAGGAGATAATATCATACAGCATAAGCTATGTTGACCTGACTTATTGTTGTTATGTAATTATACTTCCAATCTAGCAATTACTAAGTGTTTTATACCCTCATTTCATCAAACATCTTGTTGCAGAAAAATGGAACAAACACACTGTAATAAAATTATTAAACCTGCTATGACGTTGTCAAAGTTTATCTGCACATAGTCATCCCTGTCATGCCTGATTTCCTCATGGTAGAAGCCAAGAGCATGAAGAATCATATGTTCAACAATAGCAATGTGATCACAGCCTACATCAATAGAGACCTCCTGTCCATTGACAAGTGTTCTGCCAACATATGACCAGCACCTAGAATAGAAACATTACAGATTATTGTCAGAAACAGCAGCGTGAGTGCACAGATTATCGTTTTACTCTATACTGGTCATGGCTAATAACTGAATATACACTCTTTATTATTTCTCTGTCTATTTTTCATGTTTTTTTTTTATCATTGTGAATGCATTATTCCTGACACAAGACTACACAATGTGAAAAATGAGGTTTACTGAGTTGCATTTATTGAACTTTGCATAAACATACAAAACACACATACCCAGCTAAGTTTTGGAATGAAAGGTAATACTCCTCATTGTCCTTTGGTTTAAAGTCAATGCATGACTTCACCCTGAACTGGTCAAAAGCTCTCAAGATCACTCCTTTAGCATTCAGGTCTTTTGTCAATAAAAAAAGCAGTGGAGAAAAAACAACAAAGACAGTTACACTCTTTAAACAATTGGTAAATAAGACAGATTTCAAGTAAAACAAAACAAAACAAAACAAAACAATAACAAAACATTTTCACTTTAGTCTGCTTTGTTTTTCTTTTTTTATTTTGCTCAAGGGGTGATGACTACTTTTTTATGAATGCTCGCTGTATGTTCTGCTTTCAATAAATGTAATCTTTTCTTTCCTTATCAACTAACCAACACGCAACTAAAGAGGTGTAATATACATATGTATATTTTAAAGTTAGCCAATAAAATTACCGAGGCTTTTGTCCAACACATAGGGAACTGGGGATTTCCACAAACCGGATCCTCCTAAAATAGTACTTCTTGCATTCTCTGGCACCTAAAATAATAATCATACGAGAAGAATTTGTGTGACAATTTTTGTAAAACAATGTTTAAAAAAATAAATAAATTCAAAGTTTGCCTGCAAAAATAAGAATCTTACCTCATGTATGTCATCAACTAACAAATCTAAGATGAAACATAAAAGTTAATGATTTTTTTAAAGTAATGTAATAGAAACTAAAAGGTAATAAATATCAATTGTACAATTTGATGTAAAAATAGTTTTTCTTTTAATAGAAAATAAATTTTACCACCTGTGGTGTTCTTGTTCTCATCAATGTCTGCAAAAAAAACAAAATGACTCCTTTGGAGATCATGGTATATAAAGACGAAACAGTAGAATTTATAAAATAATATGAAAAAACAAAACATAGTATAACTTACCAACCATATCTGTTTCTTTCTACAAAAAAAACATACATATAAGAATTTAAAAAAAAATCTTATATAAAATTTTATAAGAAACAGATAAAATGTTTTTTGTTTTTTGTTGTTTTTTTTAAAAGTAGCTGTATTTTTCTAAATTAGTCTAGAAATCATAGCAAATGACATGCACCTCAATATATTTTTTAAAACTTTGCATTTTTTGTTGTGAGAATGACTCACAACATGTGTTGTGAGTCATTCCTGTAATTGTTTTAAAAGTAAAAATGGGCCCTTTCTCTTCTTTAAATCAACAAGTGGTTACAATGAATAAAATGTATATAGAGAAAGCAAAATTATTATTACATGTTTTCTTAAGGAATGACTGAGAAAAATTCAGACAAGCTTAGAGTTGGTGAAAATGTAAAGTCAAAATGAATTTTTTAGATGCAAAAAGGCTGCTTATAGGAAGCATAAGGATGCAGACAAGCATCCTGAATATGTGAAACAATGTCATGAAAATAAACATACAAGTGAATCATCTTATTTGAGGTTTGACACATAATCCACTAATTTAACTGTTAACAACTGTCAAGTTAAAACAGCAAATGGTACACTTTTGAATGTATTCACCATCTCCATCCAACTGGCATGCACCTCGCAAAGAATCAAGCGCACCCATCCCTTTCACTTCTCAAGCTAAGCAGCCAAATCTATAAGGTAACTTGGCACACCTGTGCTCACAATGATCTCTTCAGACGAAGAACCTCAACTGAAAGCTTCCTCAAAGACACCACTGGTAGGAATGGACATTATTCACGGTTTACATTAATCAAATTGCATTCAGAAGACCAATATATAATTGTTTGATGCAATGTTTTTCATGTGTTTGGAAACAAATTAATTGAACTGTTTGGAATAGTTTATTAATTCATTCACTGTTAACTTACAGGTAAATTAACTCATTTCGTTACTAAAGAAATTAGTTAATCACTTAAAGTTAAAATGAACTAATTATTTGTAATTAACATTTCTTCTATCTATTTGTAGGTCTTCAACCTACTCTGACTACTCTGTGACGTAGTCATGTGAACCACTGCTCATGTGACCACGTTTGTTCATATGCTGTCAATGAGATTCATCTAAAGAAAAATAAAAAGAAAAGATAAATAAAAAATGACACTGAGATGAGTTGTTCCTGTGTCTCTTTGGAGGAAGAAAGCCTTTTCAAGTTTGGGCAAAAGCTGAGGTGGCTTCAGAGAGCAAAAAACCTGACAGTTGAAAACCAGTTGGATGTTTTGTTTGACTGTTAGGGAAGATTCAACATTACATTTGTGTTTTTAGTCCTCCTGTTATGTTCGTTTCTGAGGTACAGTAATAATGTTCGGGGGTCAGTTTGACCCGGGGAGTGTTTAATCATGTAGTAGTGTCAGAAACCAAAAAATTCCTCCAAAACATTTTTGTGTCTGATTATCATCTCCAATACTAACCATTTCTATCAATATTTGTGCAATGATGTTTTTTTTATTTCTCACAAATAAAGGATAAATGATGACAACTTACTCATTTACTCATTTGGACATAAAAAATGGAATTTACAGTTTTTATGTCCACTGAAAAAAACCCTATGAACAAAAAAAAACCTATTTCCTTGAAATTGATCTTTTGTAAAAAAATTTTATATTACATTTAGATTTTTTTTTGTTTGTTTTTTTTTCTTTCAAAGGGTGATCTTTATAATCAAACTTGAGACACGTATACTGTTCTGAGTCAAATTGACCCGTTGATTTAAAATCAATACAAATTAGTCATGCAGAGAGTATTTATGTTTTCCCCCACTTCTGCTGAGTGTCACTCAGTGTTGATGGAGTTTGTCCATGGGAACAGAAAAGGTTCCAGTCAAAGTTGTATGAACACCTGCTTTCTCGCAGTTTCCTGGTGAAGTAAAGAGAATAGTGAGAAAGTGGGCTTGTGTGAATGTATGTGTGCTGTGTGTATGTGGTGAAATATGGTTCATAGCTGCAAGGAAACGCATAGAATTGGACATTTTCTTTTATCTTTTTTACTCTGCAACTTGACTGCCGGGTCAAATTGACCCGAACAGTATCTGTGTAAAAAGAAGACCCGGGGGGGCTGCAAATGTGTAAATTGAATACATTTTCAATTTATTTGTAGAGTGCACCTATTAAGACAAATAGAAAATGTTTCATGCAAAAAAAAAAAAAAATACTTCCAACTATTTTTAAAAATGTTTTAAACTTTAAAACGGGTCAAATTATACCACAACATAACAGGAGGGTTAAGATTTGTAGATATGTCTAAAATGTGTTAAAAATAATATCCATGAAATTCAGGTTATAGCTCCTATTTTTTTGTCTTACATTTTTCTTTTTAAACTTAAAACTTACATTCAGTCAGTAATATATGGTAGCTCACATAAAAGCATAGACACTTACTACGCTCACGGCGAAGGTCGATGAAACCACCAAGCAGACAAGAAAAATGCTGTCTTGCATCTTCTTGGCTGGTCTTAGTATTGCAGAGAGTGGTTAAAGAAATGCAGGCATGCAGATGTTGGGTAAACTCAAAAGCTCTTCAACAAAATATCAAATCAAACAAAAACCACAAACATAAGGACAAGGGCTGTACTGAGACTCAGACATTTATATACAGAGTAAGAAGAAGGCTAAAGAGGAAGAGCTGGTAGTGAATCAAAACATAGCTGCTTGATATGAAATTCAAATTTTTTTGTGAATAGGGGGAACCGATACAAAAGAGGAAACTTAATTTTGTGATATAGTAGAATTAAAATATCACATTTGGTAACACAACCAAATGTGTTACCAAATGTGGGAGTAGAATAAATAAAGGACAAATATCAAACCAAAAACATAACAAAACTGAAAGGTCAAGACCGTATATAACTCTCATGTATGTATTTTGCAAACTAAGAACAGAAATCTGAGACCACAATTTGCACCACCTCAGCAAAACTGAACAATCAAAGACTGGAAAATCTTTTCTTGATCAAATGAGTCTTCAGTCAAAATAATCTGCATCAAGGATCTGAATTTGGCATAAAAATGAAAGGTGGGCAAGGTGGTGGTAACTTGTACTCATTAACTTAGTTAATGAGTACAAGTAAAACATTGCCACCACATACTTTAGTATTACTGGGTGGGCAAAGTGGTGGTAACTTGTACTCATTAACTTAGTTAATGAGTACAAGTAAAACATTGCCACCACATACTTTAGTATTACTGGGTGGGCAAGGTGGTGGTAACTTGTACTCATTAACTTAGTTAATAAGTACAAGTAAAACATTGCCACCACATACTTTAGTATTACTGTTGACAATGTTCATTCCTTTTTGACCACAATTTACCCCTCTTTCATTTGATACTTCCAGTAAATAATGTGAGGATGTGGGTTTTCTGTATATGTATTTTGGTCTATTTGGTCCCTGTGTCTTTGTGTCTTGTTCCCCTGATTAATCCCTAGTGTATTTAACCTCACCTGTGTCTCCTACTCCCCACTGGATCCTTGTCATTATTTGCCTCCTTAAGTTTGTGTTTGTGTCTCGTTCACCTGTGGTTCTTGGCATTGTGTACAACTTTAAACTTTTTCTCCACCTTATCCTGGGTCTCACCACCTAAATCCTCATCATCAAAACATTCATTTTATGACAGATAATGCACTATTTCACAAAGCTCAAATAATTGAAAACTGGTTTCTTGAATGTGACAATGAGTTTGTTTGCCAATCCCCACCACTGTCCCCTAATTCCAATGTAAAGGAGTATTGCCTTCTCTAAAGTTGTAACATAAAGACTTTATGGCATAGATGTTGTAAACCTAGTTATAGCAAGGTTTGCCTAGGAAAATGGGAGATAAGAAACAAATATACACACAAACATAAAACTGGTTGGTACTCAGGACAAAAACATGTTTTGCACTCCAAGCAAATGCCTAAATAAGGAAGTATGCATCAAATGTTAAAAAAAATTATTCCACTTTATTGTTAAATTTTTCTACAATTATTTGTATTCTAACTTCCCCAGGATGTCTGTTTACTGAACTGTATATCCTCTTTTAAATTATTTAACCTTTAATTACTTCTCTAAATGTCTCCAGCAACAGAACTAACAGAACCTTGACATTAAAATAAATATACCTGTAGTGTTATGAAAAATATGAAACAAGCATTATTGTTTTTCTTGTATTGTGTAGTCATTACCTACACAACATAAATCTGTTTAAAACAATGAAATATGTAAACATTTTAAGACCACACATATTAATTGCTAAAGTTAGTCATTGTGAAACACTTTGTATGAAAGGGGCATTATCTATGAATGGAACTGCAACATTTAACAGTGGTTTTCTTAAACTGTTCTGAATTCAATATAGATGTTGATGATTTTGTGAATTTGTAATAAATATGTCAACAAATACGACAAATTTAGTTTTTTAACCATTATTTTTATTCAAATGTAGCACCAAGAATGATTGTAAAATATGCTACCGACAGACAATTTAATGCAATTACGACATCTAAATATTGTGAATTTGTCATAGTTAGCCTGTAATAACAAAATGAATGCTCTAAAAGAAACGCTAGCTTCAAACAAGTATTGTCTAAACAATATTCCAAATTAAAATCTGAATGCTTCAAAGAAAAATCCATCACAAAATGTTAATGTTGCTGACAAATGAATTTCAGGATTACACGTTGAAAACATACCAAACTGTTTTAAATTGTGACCCACATCTACTGCAAAATAATTATTCATGGTGCTTGCTTCTTTTACTCATATTAAACAAAACAACATAAAGCACTTAAATAAAACAGAGGGATTTTACTGATGGTATCGAGGTAAAATAGGAAATGTGAATGTGTGCATCACGGCACCAGAAGCATCACAGCCAGAAGGAAGATGAGGAATGGGTAGGGCACCACAGCAGCAGAGAATCCATGCATGCTAGAAAAATAAATAAATTATTTATTATAGATGGTAAGTACTTTTCAATAGTCTTGGAAAAAATCGCTTAAAGACAATTGAGTGGTAAAGTTAGTGTGTACATTTTCCGTAGCATTAGACATCAGAAGCTTAGTATGTGTGTGTGTGCAGTATGGCATTTATAATTTTGTAAAAAGAATATCTATTTAACAATTTTAACACTGATTAATAAGCTAATTATCTTTTTGACAACTTTAATTGCTAGTGTAACAATTCTCTAAGATAAAATGTGTAATTTTATCTTAGGATACCTGTTGTCCTCAGTTTGAGGAGGTGGAGTGATGGTAGATATGGTCCTAAACAAACCAAAGAAAACAGCAGAAACAGAAAAGGGGATTATTACAATTCATCCATTACAGGCACACGACACTTCAAGTTGTAAAGACTTAATTTTGGAAAACTATCTTTCTGTCATTGGTGGCAACGGAATGGATGAGAAAATATTAATGAGACTTTTATTCTGTTTGTTGCTTCCAGTTGTCAACACCAGCAAAAGTTTATCAGAAAGTTATTCAAATACACCAACAATGGGATTATAAAAACAAACAAACAAACAAAAACAAAACTTCCCATTGATACCAAGTAGTTTACTAGACAGGAAAAATGAAATTTAACTTGGTATGCCAGACAATATAGAACTGTGATGTGTTTTGTTGCATACAATGCTCATCAATTTTAATGAGTAATTTGCAACAGTCACTAACTGTAAGCATGGGTCCTTACGTGGCATTAATAATTTTGCAAAAAAAATATCCATTTAAAATTTTTTACCATTGATTAATTAGCTAATAATCTTTTTGACACATTTAATTGCTACTGTAACAATTCTTAAATATGTAAAATGTGTAATTTTATCTTAGGATACCTGGTATCTTCGGTTGGAGGAGGTCGAGTGATGGTAGATGTGGTCCTATAAAAATAAAGGAAAACAGCAGAAAAAGCAGAGGGGATTATTACAATTCATCCATTACAGACACACTACATGAAACACTTCAGGTTGTAAACACTTAATTTAGGAAAATGATCTTTCTGCCATTGGTGGCAATGGAATGGATGAGAAAAATGTTAATGATACTCTTATTCTGTTCGTTGCTTCCATTTGTCAACACCAGCATCAGAAAATTATGCAAAAACATTAGCAATACGGTTATAACTTATTGGGGTAAAAAAAAGAACTTTCTATTGATACCAAGTAGTTTACTAGAAAGGAAGAAAGAAATTTAACTTAGTATGCCAGACAATAGAATGTGATGTGTTTTGTTGCATACACTCATCAATTTTGATCAATAATTTGCAACAGTCACTCACTGTGAGCATGAGCACTTGTGCGGCACTGATCATTTTGCAAAAAGTATGTGTATTTCAAAATTTTACCATTGAATTAGCTAATAATCTTTTTGAGAACTTTAATTGCTACTGTAACATGTAAAGTGTGTAATTTTATCTTAGGATACCTGTTGTCTTCAGTTTGAGGAGGTGGAGTGATGGTAGATGTGGTCCTATAAAAATAAAGGAAAACAGCAGGAACAGCAGAGGGGATTATTCCAATTCATCCATTACAGGCACATTACATGCAAATCTATCTTTCTGTCATTGGTGGCAACGGAATGATGGTGGATGAGAAAATACTAACAACTAACTTTTATTCCAGTTGTTAACACCATTTACTGGAAAACTATGCAATAACACCAACAATACAATTATAAATTATTGATGTAAAAAAGGGAATTTTCCATTGACACCAAGTAGTTTGCAGGAATAATGAAATATAACTTATTATGCTATACAATGTAGTACTGTGATGTTTTGTTGCATATAGTTTGTCAGTAATTTGCAACAGTCACTCACTGTGAGCATGGGCCTTCATCCAGGTTAGGGGGAGGATTTGTAATGTCCACTGGTCTTAATTGAGGACATGGAAGAATTGATGCATTATTTAGCGGGGTGAGATCTATTAAAAAGGAGAATAGTCATTAGAGAAGGCAAATGTAATTTCAGTTAGTTAAAAATGTTCACCTGTGCAGAACTTTTTCAACAAATCACCAGTTTCAATGCACTGGTATCTTGATGTCATTGTTGATGTTATCTTTGTTTAAAGTAACTGGTATTTATCAGTCAATTATGCCTCAATAAAGCTTTAAACATGGTTTGCATACCAAGTGTTATGACTGGGTTTCCAAAACAAATAATGCAATAATATAAACGTTATAAGTGTGTATTCTTATAATAATAAAAATACTGTAATGGTTTAAGAATGAATTTGACTTCAAGTATAAGTGTACATCATATGCTAACCCCCTCCAATCGACACCTTTTTCTTTGAAAATTTAGTGTTTTATTCAGACTTCCCTTTTTTTTGGTTTGATTGTTTTATACAAATAGCTTTTTGTTTTTTGTCATGGTAACAAAAAACAAAAAACAGAAATGTATTATACAGTAGACAACAATCCTAATGACGACCAAACATACTCACTATGTCATGGCCAGTATTCATTTTATTCAAACTTCTCTTTAAAATAAAAGCATTTGTTTCATTTGTTTTTCAATATGTCCATTGTGTCCCTTTGATCCTTTTATGATCTGTTACTTTTTTCAAACTGGAACCTTTTATTTTTTACTGAGAGCAGGAACATAAGCATAAGCATAATCTAGGGAAGTCAGGATACCTGAAGCTTCAAGAGAACACATATGTGCAGTCATAGAAATGACACTACAGTGGTTCTAAATTGTTTCACATTTATTTTTAACGAAGAAAAACTCAACTTGCCTTCAAAGTTAAACATGAAAATAGCACTTCCTCCCTTTAGGACCTGTCTGGATTGCAGTTCGTCCAAAGTCGCAAAATTCCCGTATCCATAAAGAAGTCCACCGTAGACTAACTCGCCATTCTCATAAAAAAGAGCAGTTCCAGTCTCACGAGGATTATCCCAGACAATAGTACCTGTATATATGAAGAAATGTATGATGAACATGAGAAATAGATTGTGCGATTTCACTTGGAGTTGTCCTATTTTTTCATAAACATACCGCTAGAGCCAGTGTGAGACTGGAGAGAAACAAAGCTCTGTTGTTTTGACATTTGCAGTTGCATGTTGGGGGTTTGATCCAGCAATATGAAAGTCATTTCTCTTTGCAAGCAAGGCCACTTCAGCTGGCTATCATAATTACCGGACAAGAGCTGCACAAACATTCCAACATATGTCTTGTACAGAATTGCTGCAATTCGATAAGCATAGCCTTCTTTGGAGTACCGTCGCGGGCTGTATATTCTGGTTCCTGAGGGACTTGTGCTTAGCATTTTCTCAATTTCATCAATCTGAAGGGTCACGTGTGGACACTCAGTCTCAGAGAGGTTGATGTCATCAATTGAGAAGCCGCCTGTAGAGCTTCCTGCTCCTTTCCGAACCTCAAACACCACCTGGAAGTCTTTGGTGGCATTGAGAGAAACATGTTGGAGCTTCCAGTGAGATGTTGGTGGACCTACAGGGGGACATTTTGAAAGTATGTTGAACTATTTAAGCATAACTGCATGAGCAGGTGAAAATGCATGTTGTCATAACAAATGTAAACATTGATAGTTTTTAAGTTAGTTTTTGTTAGTGTTCATACGCTACCACTGATTTGTTCCATGAGGCGGAGAGTTCCTTTGGAGTCCTGTTCATCAAACTCCCTAATCCAGATGTTCAGTTCATCAGCTTCATTTCCAGAATGATAATAGTAAAACTGCAGACACTGGATATTACATCTCCTACTAGGATGCATGATCTTGGTCTCGAGCCGAGCCGACTGTCCCTCCTGACCTGATGCTGTGCTGACATGCATGAAAAATGCTAATTCTTCACCTAAAATGATACAAAAGAAGATACTAAATCTCGTCCAGTGAGATGTTGGTGGACATATACTGTATTGTGACTGAAGACATTTCATCTCATTCTGGGGTAAATTATATGTTCATCTTACAGCTTTGCAGTGGAACAAAGGGAACCAAAATAAAACACCTGTAATTGTTCAGAGTCAAAGATATGTTGACACGATTCAGACATAAAAGTGTCTGTCACAATACTGCTTGACCAAAAAAATAAATGAAATTATTAGTATAATCAGTTTGTGGGGTACATTCTGCTGTGTCATCATTTCCACAAAGATGTGTCATATACATGACAGTTCAATGTATATGAACAGTTTTCATTTATTTTCTTAGAGTTAATTAGAAATAATATGTAGGACTTACATGTGTCAGAAAAGAATAGAGGTCTGATGGATTATTTACAAAATAATTTAAACTTTCAGGTTTAAAATATATATATTTTTAATCATAATAATGGTTATTCTGAAATAATTATTTAAATCTTTGTTTAGGGAAATAACAAAAACAATAAAAAATACATTATAGCACATATGCTTAATTTTATTCAGCAATTTTGAATAGAATAGAATATGGTATTTATGTTCGTGATGCAATCGGTGGGTTGCCAGTTCAATCCCCACTCTGTCTGTCTCAGTTGTGCTTTTGAGAAAGACACTTCACCCGCCTCGCCTGCTGGTGGGGGTCAGGGGGCTCGGTGGCAGCAATGACTGGCAGCCTTGCCTCTGTCAGAGTGTCAGACCGCTGTGGCTACAATTCAGTAGCTTCCCACCATCGGCATGTGAATGTGGACATGAATGGGTGAATGACTGAAGCTTTTTTGGGTCCTCTGGACTTGAAGTCCACTTGTCATTTACCATTTTGATTTGAAAGCTTACCTTGATCTCCATCTCCATTTGCTAGACTGGTGTGGTCGGAGCTTGGACCCCCATTAGCTTTTGTAACCAATTCCCAGCCATTCCCACTTTTTGTGCAATGATTCATTTGGCATAAATCTTTATTAGAAAAGCCACAGTAAAACTTGAAGGTCACAGATGAATCTGAGAAAGTAGAAATATGAATAAGAGATTTTAAATTGGCAACAGAATTTATGTCAGAATCAACAAGGACAGTTTGGTCAATATTGCCCTGTAAACATTACTTTATTATTCAAATAAAATATCAACACCTTTTATGACACACAAACTATTTAAACTTTAGAAGTTAAAAGAATAGAGAAATGATAAATCAACTTCAGTTGTTTAATTCTACTTTACACTTTCATTTTCAATGAAATCACTTTAATTTGTCTAAAACAAAAAACAGCTTGTTGACTTTAAAAAACTAATTCTTCTACAAATGTCTATTGCAAGCTAAACTATGCAAAAATAAAAAAATATATCTTCTAAGTAACCAAATTGTGTTTGAACTTTGGAAAGTACAATTGAACCAGTTAACTTGAGATCTGTAGACAGTGAGCCAGTTTGATTTCAGCAATCTTAAAAAGTCATCTCTGCAAATGATCAACAATTTTTAAGCACTTACTGCATCTGTAGAGAAGATTCAGCTCTTGAATATCACTAGGACTCATTTCCACTCTTTGACCAATCACATCTTGAAATGTTTGATTTATGGTAATAATTGTAGGGCCATTGCCATTGCTGAATGCATTTTTGCTGTAGTGCATCACTGACATGTAGTCATATGGGCTTCCATGGGTGGTGCTGTCTTGATTGCCAACCTTTCTAAAATTATGCTCGTTACCTGGATGACAATGAGAAAAAGTCATCATTAGCACCAAATGCTTTTTAGAAAAAAATTGCTAAAATAAAGACAAATACTTGAAATTTTAACATTCTTGTTACCGAGTATTCATTAGACATATTCAGCAATTTGTGGAAAAAAATATTTATGTATTTTATTTTAATCTAACAATTACTGGACATATCAAAGCAGTTAAAAAGAAATAAAATGCCAAACCTGCTATGATGTTGCTGTATTTAATCTGCACATGATTGTCTCTGTCATATCTTGATTGTTCATGGTAGAAGCCAAGAGCATGAAGGATCTCATGTTCAACAATTGCAACAAAATCACAGTTCTGTCCAATGGAGAGGTCCTGTCCATTGGAAAATACTCTACCAATATATGACCAACACCTACAATGGAAAAGTGCTTATCAGTGATTGTTGGATTACAATTTCTGGTAACACTTTATTTGATTGGGTGTACATGAGACTGACATAACACCTGTCAGGAACATGAAGGAGTCTTTATGAATGTCTATGACTGTTGTCATGAAGTGTCATTTGGTAAATAATGACACTTTTAATACAAAGTTACTCTAGAAGTTGCCCTGAAAGTCCAGTGCCAAGCTTGCATTATTTTGTAACGACACTTAAATGCAAAGTTGGCACTTTTAATGGATTTTCAAGGCAACTTTTAGAGTAACTTTGCATTAAAAGTCTCATTATTTAACAAATGACATTTCATGACAACAGTCATAGACGTTCATAAAGACTCCTTTATGTTCATGACAAGTGTTATGTCATGTTTATGACAGTGTCACTTCAGTCTCACGCACACCCTGTCAAATAAAGTGGAACAAAATTTCCTCACTTTAAATGACCTATTTGTCAAAATATAGGAAGTACAGATCATATCTTCATATAAAACTTTTCACAAAGTGAAAGAGTATGTGAGATGGTTTTTGCTGCATTCTACAAATAAATACATATGTAGACAAACTCTGCAACACAACAGTGATCCCATCACAATTTACTTTCTTCTTGAGTTTGTCTTTTTACTTTATCTTATCTTCAACCATAGAAGATTGACCTTCCCACTGCCAAGTTAGCACAAATCTCATATAATGCTGGGGCCCTTTATGATAAATGAAAATAAATCCCTGAGATAAGACCAGAATTTTAAAGTCTAAATTAAACTATGCTCATCTTGTGACGGCAGAGATGTTATTTTCTGATATAACACTATATATTTATGATATACAAGCAAGATCATTGACTGTAATAAAAACTAATCCTGTAATAATAAAGATAAACTCTAGCTAATGATGTTTGCAAACCCCCAAAACTGATAGTGTAGTTGGTATCATTAGATTAACTGATTTACCTGTTTTTTTTATTTGGGTCAAAAGAAGCATAATAAAATGCTCTTTATCTTTTGAAACATTATATAATACTGGTTTCAACATAACACGATTTGAACCAGCATAGTATAATGTTTAACAGTGTAACTTTCATTCTTGTTGGTTTAGTGAAGCTGCATATTTAAACTGATCAATTTCAATCTTAGAGCAACATTTTTGTTTGTTAGATTTCAGATTATATATAGTGACAGATTCATGTCTACACTGACATTGATAATTGTCATTTCTGTTACACACTTTATGTCATCTTGTTATCTATCCCTGACATCTTCTTGTATATCCCTGCGTCAAAGGTGGTGATGGTGGTAGGAGTTTAACTGGTTCAAACCCTCACTTTGTCTATCTCAGTTGTGTCCTTGGGCAAGACACCACCCACCTTGCCTGGCTGTGGGGGTCAGAGGGCCCATTGGCACCTGTGCATGGCAGCTTCACCTCTATCAGACTGCCAAATTGCAGTTGTGGCTACAATGACTTACCACCATCAATTTCTGAATATGTGCATGAATGAATGGCCAAATGTAGTGTAATGAACTTGATAAAGCGCTATAACAACAGGCCATTTACCATTCCATTTGGGTAGATTTTTTATTTTTATTTATTAAGCATAAATGTTATTGGAACGTGAAGTAGGATAAATAGCTAAGTAAATAGCTAATTTCCAAATTACTAGTGACATGTTATCAGGAAGTAGCACAAATAAATTTTACTGAAATGAAGCTTGAATCATGCGGTTATAAATAATTTAGTTTCCTGGTTGAAGTTTAATTTTTCCAATTTAGAATAGGTTTCATTGGCAATGTATTTCTTTGAAATTAAAAAAAAGGTAGGAAGGAAAAAGAAAATTGTGTACATACCCTTCTAATTTTTGAATGTTAAGGTAATACACCTCAGAATCTTTGGGTTTGAAGTCAATGCATGACTTCACCCTGAACTGGTTGAACGCTCTCAGGATGACTCCTCTAGCTTTCAAGTCTTCCATTTTACATGAAAATAGAGGAAAAGAATATAAATATTTTTTTCATTTTATTTCAGATAATTCATCATACAATGATTCTACGAATAATTTTCTAAAGCCATTAATTTGAATATTCTGCAATCGTTTTTTTTCCCTTTGCAATTTCTGTGAGGCAACAAAGTTTATTGATACTGATCTGTAAAGTCTAAAATGATTTCATGCTCCCTTAATTTTCTATACAGTTCTACAACTTAATAAGAGGAATAGAATTTGAATACACTAATATTCACAAATATTCTGGTAGAAGCGAAACTATATATTTACCAAGGCCTTTGTCCAAAACATAAGGGACTGGAGAAGTCCACAGTTTGTCCCCAGGAAAAATGCTACTTTTTTGAGCATTTGAAGGCTGTTATCAGTACATAAGACAAAAACATTTAAAATCCCAGAATGCATTCAATTACACCTCACTGGACTGCCTGCAAAAATACTGAGCTTACCTCCCGGATATCATCAAGTGTTAAATCTGAGAGAAAACATAGAAGTCAGTTACTATACAAAGATTATTTAAAATGTATTGTCAATGATAGGGTGACATGAAAACCTTACCAGTTAATTTACCAGAACAAAAACAGTTTACCTTCTGTGATGTTATTTTCACCAACATCTAAAAAAAAAAGATTTCCCGTTTTGAGTTCCCAATAATTCAAGATATCACTTGAAATAATTGAGTTTTGTTATTTAACATGAAAAAAATGCATGGGAGAACTTACCCACTATTTCCATGTCCACCTGAATTCAAACATAAAAATATAACAATAAATAAATAAATAAAAACTAAAACCGTTTCCTAAAATTTGAAAATAGATGCTACACATCAATAAACAAAATACTTACCTCTGGGATGGAGTGTGCTGATGAAACAGCCAAGTTTACCATAAGAAGAATGTAGCTTTTTATCCTCATGATATGTCTGGATTGAGCCTAAATACTGAAACTTTTAAATCAAGGTATTCCTCAAAGCCAGACAGTCCAGTCAGCTGGGTTACTGTGCCTCTCTCTTATTTATGTGGACCTTTAATAGCTTCAGCTGCGTTATCGAAAACAGCTTATTTTCCACCATACAAAGGTAAATGATTGATGGAGAAGCCCAAAGGATTTCCTGGATAATGTTTTATCCAGGAAACCCTGGATAAAACATTATTTGTATAGATAAAATGTTTTATTTTCACCACATACTTTCACTTACATTGTGTTCAGCCAACAGAACTTAGTCAAATACAATTTTGAGAAAGAAAAAAATGCTAATTTATTTTCTTTTTAGGTTTTGAAGTTTGTAGCCAGATTAGTTATAGATTGTTTTATGGTGATTTCTTATAAAATGACAATCCTAACATATGCAGAATTTACCATTGAAGATACTGGTTTGCTGTATGTTAAAGATCATGGGTTACCGCGTCTAATAATGCAAATCGGAAAATACACAAGTTCTTGTGTCACTGGACTGGTTTTTATTTCTTTTTGTGAAATGCCTTGAGATGGCATGTGTTGTGAATTGACATTATACAAGCTGAATTGAATACTAAAACTTTAGAAGCTGCAACTGATTTCACTTTTGGAGGCAAAGAATTAAGACTTAAATTAAATTAAGAATTAATATTTTTGCTTTTCGTCACCTTCCTAAAACTGGCTTAAGTCATTTTGCCCCCACAAGTGATTTTTTGGGGAAAAAAAACTATTAGGGAGTTGACGATTTATAAAAGTGTCGCAACTAAGACTGTTTTACGAGAATGTGAGAAGAAAGGTCTACGCTTCAATTCTCCAGCAGATGGAGCCTTTACACAATATACGAAAAATTAACGGTGACTGGAAATCACTTGCGAAACAAGGCAGTCACTGCTCTCCCTATGCATTGCTATGGGCAGGCCCCAATAATATCAACAGCGATTGCGACGGTAAAAGATAAGCGGAAGTAGGTGGATATTTGCCTTCGTAATTACTCCCTCGTTGACATTGAATGCCTTCCTTCTGTTTTTATTGCAGTCATAAACAGCGTATTTGCTTCTAAAATGGCTCTCATATGCGATGAACCACAACCAGAAAGTAAGTTTAATGTTTATTTTTGAATAAACGAAAGTTTACTCTTTGATGAAGACATTTCATTCATTCCGGACTTGAACACGTACTAGGTGTTTTGTGATGAATCCGATTATGAAACACACATTAATTTGTGTGTTATACGTGATTATTCTTATGCATGATTATTCTTCACAGTGTTATAGTAAAAAGGGATAATAAGTTAGAAACTTATTCTGCCTGCAGTGTTCAGGCCTATGCAGCCTGAATACTGCAGGCTGCATAGGCGGCGGTCGACTTTTATTTCACACATTATAGAGTCCAAATCCCTCTGTTTTAAGCTCACATCGGAGATGTGCGTGTTTGTAAAGTATTTTCCTAGTTTCGTACGATTTCAAACTTTCTAAGAAATCCTTTTTACTGCATCATTTACCCGCCCCGGCCTCGTTTCATACGAGTGAATATTAAAATTCCACTGCTCTATAGAGGACCCATAAATTGTAATTTTCTACCGTTACATATAAAGCGATTACTATTTTGCCAAAACGTGATTCAAAATCATAGAATAAAAGAGAAGGTTTGAATTGGTTTTATATGGATCAAAGTAATGAAAAATAAATGCCTTTTAGATAATACTAGGTATGTTTTTTTACTCTACAGTAATAGAGTGCATTCTTAAATTTTCTCAAAGGTTTCACTTCCTTTGGGTGAGCAGTTATTAATCATCTCAAATGTCATCTGAAGGCAAGTTTATGAAACATATATTCAAATCACACAAACCACAGAGAGTTGCATTTTTTAATTACAGTCCAAATGTATCCTATTTACAATACAATTACAACATATTCAGTTTAAATAGCTTAATCTTTGTCAGGAGCCACAAATAAATGCAGAGTCATTAACTTTGCAGCAGTCAAGAGCAAACATGTGGCAAAAGGGGATTTTCTTTTGAGCAGGAAGAAACCCTTAGCAGAACCAGGTTCAGTAAATTTAAGCCATCTGCTTTAATTTGGAGATATGTTTCTACATCAGTTTCTACTAATTTGTTCTCAACATATAGTGCAAATATTAAGAAGTTGCATTCTAACTCTGTTAAATATATATTTTTTTTCTCTTAGTGTCACATTTTTACAATATTTTCTCCTACACTTTTTTATATTATACACTTTTCAGAATATTAAATTGATGCTTTTGAATGTTGTTGCTTTGTAATCTAACCCTACCAGGAAAGTGGGTATGTTTATCCATTGTCTTCTCTTTTACTTTCATTTTGATAAATGCCAACATTTTTAAATTTAAACTAATATTTTTTGTACTTTCTAGATGAAACTGCATGCAAACACATTTGTTTGTCTGTTACAGTGATGCAGGTTTCTCAGCTGAAATGAAGCACGTCTTCTGTGACAATTACCAAGACAACATTGCTGGATGTTGGTTGCCCAATGCAAATAAAAAGAGTTCTGTGAGACCCATGTTTATTGAGGCAGAGATCTCTGAGCTGACAAGGAAGGAAATGCCAGTGGTGTTTGAGCCTAACTACCTTGTGTCTACAGGGAAAGAGTTGGGTGAAGCAAGAAAGAGGAAGCAGTCAAGCCCTGACCCGGAAGAGCAACCATTTCAAGGAAAGATGGACGAAGGACTGAAAGAAGTGTTTGCTCCATGCCCCCCGAGACAGAAAGCTCGGAAAAAAATTCAAAAGAGTCATCCGAGGGTTCGAGGAAGAAGAATTACTGATCGCCACAGCACAAACTTAAAATGGAAAACCTTGATTGGTGGTATGAAGTTAGAAATCTTTTTATATTTCCTAAGCTGAAAGTTAAAGAAACAATATGAACGAAAAGTAAACACACATTGTATGTCTTGTCTGTTTTTACAGTGTGTTGTTCCATGATGACAATGCAATTAGTTGTTGTCTGTGACGCATCGGCTGGTATGTTCTTAAAATCTTTTCAGTGTAGTGCTTTCTTTAACTCCACTTCACACCACCAGAAACATTTCACTTACAAAACAATAATTATTAGAGCGCTGATATATTCATCTATTTTAAGTGTAAAATTGATCGTCATTGAGTAATGCAGGTTCACTACTTTCAATAAAATATACTAAGGTTAATGACCCAATCATTAATTAAAGTTGGAAAGCTAAAACTAATTATGACTTAATTCAAACCTTCAGGAATTGACAGAAAAATTCAAAGATTCTATCATTCACTCTTACTTTTAGGAAAACTAAAGTATTCTCTTATGAAGACAGGAAGAAGCCATCTGTGTGGATAGGGATGTATTCTAACTAGAGCGGGAATGTCAGTGCCAATAAAAATACAACAATAATTTCCTCTACTCCACCATTATAAAAGCTTCAAGAAGTTGATTTGTAGCCAACAATAATGAAGCACCTACTAAAGGTAGTCGGTATACGGCATGCAAACTGATGTGATATCAATTCTTTTATATTTTAATCTGTTTTGATAATTATTGATTGAAATCTGCGTTATGTAATACAAGTAAAGTTTTAAGATAAATCCTTTCTATCATCCGTGGCTGTCATAGATTAACTGACCTCTCATTCCTAACAAGACTGCTGCTTTACTCTCCAAATTAAATAGCAAAATAACATAACACCACAAACTATAAGACATTTCCACTAGCAAAACATTTTTTTTGCATAGTGTATATTCTTGTTTTTGTATAAAAACCACATATGTCCTCCAAAGAAATGTTTATTTTATATTTATGTATTTGTGTATTTAAATGTGTTTTGCCAGATTTGAAGAAAGTAGAAAAATTACAAGATTTTGTTTTAAAATTGTTACTTTTAGAACAAGTACAGGCCATGATAATTATCATAAGATCTGTCATATTTTAACATCTTTTTAACATGATGTGCTAACATAAAACTAAAAGTCTGAGTAAAAGAGTTTGTTAGTTTTTTTATCTGTTAAATCACTGTTTATTTTCTCATGTTCTCAGGCACTTGCTTCACCTGCATGGATAAGGCCAGATGTCCAAACCTGATAACAATTTATGCGAAAAATGATTATCTTGTCTATGACAGACCCACTGAAGAAGAAATCCCAAAGTGTTCTGGAACCCCTCCCATCACACAGAACTGTTTTGTGTGCTGGTCTGAGTCAGATGTGAACATCTACTGTCCCAACAACATCACAACATTTGAGGCTGAAGATTGCAATGGCTCAAGAATCACAAACATCATTAAAGGGTGTAAGTATTTCATAAAGCACTTATGCATTATGAAATACTGCATAAGTGCATGAAAAAGAACTCAGCTGCAGTTCCTTCCAGAATATTTTAAACTCCTTGAGCATTTTATATGTTGACATATTTTCATCACAAACTTATGCGACAGACTAGAGCTGCCCAGTACATCAAACTGAAATCATTATCACAATATCAGTACGCGTAGTATCACAATCACAAGGGGCCACCTGGATGCAATATTTGGTTGGATCTCATCTTTCAAGTGTTTTGCTTTCTCATCCTGTATAATCTCTAAGGTAGAAGTCAGTTGAATTAACTCTGATTTCAGTTAAATTCAGTTAAATTCTATTAATTTAATCCCTTTGTAATAATAAATAAAACAAATGTCTAAAAAATTAGGCTTAAAATAAATCAATACTATTATTGCATAAGTATCACAAATTTCTGAAATTATGCAACCGTACGACAAACAACACAAAGTAGTGTGTAAAAGAGATATTCTTTCAACATTCTTACAAAAAAAAGTACATTTGTATTCATTCTCACTGAGTCAATGTTTTGTAAAAATATATTTGCTGCAATTATTGCAGGTGTATTGGGACATATCTGTTCCAGCTTTTAATATAAGGAGTCTGAAAATTTTATCTGATCTTCTTTGCAATGATAGCTCAAGGTCAATCAGCTCAAATGAGGAGTGTCTTTGTATAAATCCTACTTGAGATTGTTTTTCTGTATAGTTTTTATCTCATGTTTTAGTCATTTATTCAAAGAATATTGAAATGCAGATGTGTTTAGAATGTTGAAACTTTGGGGACTCATGTCAGTCCAGAAAGCTTTGAAATTACATATCACAGTTTTGCCGTTTCAAAGTAAACTGAATACAATATGTGATATACCAGTGCTTATAAATTCTAAAGTCAAAACAAAAGTTATACCTTTGGACTTATCGTATCAAACGTTAATATTTTTTTCTGTCAGGAGAAGAATTAAAAAAAAAAAAAATCTCCTCTACTCTCTTGTCAACTCTTTTGCCCATTCATTTCAATTTTATGTTTTATTTTTTGCCTTCAGGTGATGAGCAGCAGAAGCCTTACTCTGCACCTAATGGACCAGCTAACAAAGCGAGTATGTATACGATTTGGATCACAACACCACTGGCCTTTGCAGGTCATTGAAATTAACTGTGATAATTGTCATAAAAGCACAGTTTTCTAGTGCACTTTCTTTTATTGCAATGTGGCAGAAAATAATGGTTATATGCTAGTTGGCTGTAGGTTTGGAATCAAACCATGTATAGCTGGACAGAGAACCCGATATGGTTCTTTCTCTACCACTGAGCCCTGAGACAGATAGCAGGGCTGTCTTAATCTGTTGAGAAGGTAGTCAAGCAAAAAACTATTCAAAATTCCTTTGAAAATGTATTTAATATCTAGTTTTTGTTCTAATACTATTTACTATTTTTGCTTCAGTTGTAGGTCACACTCATTTACTTACTGGACTCATGTGTGGTGTTGGTATGTACCATGGATCTTGAGGCTGGGATGAATCATCAAGCCTTTTGTTTTTGCTTTGACTCAATTTGACTTGTGTTGTCATTTTACAGTTGCTGTTGTGATGCTGCTCTAAATCACGGTGATCTACATTGTGAGTGTGGCTGGTTGTGAAGACAGAACTTGCTATTATATGGTGACAATTTGTGCTTAAATGTAACTTTTATTTTCAGGTCTGGAAGAATCAAGATGGTTTTTCTTAGAGTTGGATTTTTAAATAATTCTTCTTTACATTTCTGTTCATTTTCTGATATTTTTTGTGTGACGTTTTCTTTTTTTAATCATATATGTATTATAAACTTAAAAATCAAGTAGTCCCAAAAATGAAGTTAGTCAGCTATGATATTTTTAAGCTCCAACTATTACAGTAGCACATTTCTGTATTTGTTACAGGAAATGTGATGAAAGCAATAAAGAAAATTCAGGTAAAAAATTATCACAACTGTTCCCATAGCCACTATTACTCACTTGGTTCTCTTTTTGTTGCTTGCTATTTGCCACTTGTGTATTTACTTTAAGTCTTTTTCTTTGTAGTTAACCACACCTTTTATCACTACTGTGCCTAGCTAATCAATCAATTGCTAAGTCAACACAAAATCCTTCAGGCTAATTAATTTTTAAATGCATGCTAGTCTTATTGACATATTACTGTTTGCAATTAATAAACAATAAAAATACTTCCAACATGATGCAATTTTGGTTATTTAAAGCTATTGTCGTTTTAGTAAGTCATAGTTATATTTATGACTTACACAAAGCCATTGTGCAAGCAATGACTTTGTTGAGTCATTGACACAAAACCACCACTAATGAGAACAAAATACTGTGTGGGCAGATATCACTGTTCAAAAACCTGGTTGTTTGAAGCATCAATGAAGCATAAAGTCTATTAAAGTGTCACAGTGAATCTATTAAACCAGTCTCTGAAATCTGACTATGCTTTTTTCCCCAGTTGATTTTCCCCAAAAGCATATTTTACATTACAGCAACATTAGCATTAGCTCAGAAATACTTTGATATAAAACGATTAGACCAACAAGAAGCTGGTTGCCTCTCCTGCAGACACTCAAAGGATTGCAAGTTTACATTTAAAATGAAGCCAAAACTTTTATGAGTTACAAGAGTGTTGTGTAAATAATTTTAAGAGTAGATGTGAAATGGAATCTCTCTCTCTCCATTTTTTGTTCTGTGAGGAACAACTTTTAAAACCTACAAGCTTGTAATAAGTTAATTGAGTTAACTTGCAAAACCTGTTTATTCTTGAGATATAGTTATTTTGTACCAGACTAAACACATCAATGCATTCTTCCTCTCATCACCTTAGCTTACCCAAAAATGAAAAGCCACCACATGGCTAAATGTTAAACATAACTTCCTGTATTAGTCAAAAATGTACCAGATAGCTTAGGCAACAACAATTGATCATGATTCACGCTTTCACCAGGCAATGGGCAAAATGTAACTTATTTTTTCAGTTTCTGATTAGCTTGAACAAGTCACTGAGAAACCTTGCATTTTTGCTGAATTTTAATATTCTTTCACTTATCATAAGCCTCAAAAACAGCTCCTGGGAAACTTAGGTGGTTAACCAACACCCCCAGCCTCAACTAACATTATGAACAATTGATGCAACATCCCTTTTGTTCTGGTCTGAATGAGATTAACACATTTAGTCTTTTAACAGTCTTTTAACAGTTTTCATTCTCGGCAATTCTCTGGTTGGTATTGTTCAGGTATTCCACAGTTTTTGACTAGCAATATTTAAACATAATCATGATGTGTTAATGTCAAATGCTAGAGTCTTTGAAAATTATTTGCTAAATAAATATAGGATAATGCTGTATCAAATAGAAGGTGTGTTTAGAATTATTTACAAATATTTTAAATGTTAGTGTTGATATCTGCTCAGTCAAAAGAGAGGAAATGTATGCTGCATTCTCATTTATTGAATTTATGAAACAGATCCATCTAAATGTTAAATAAACATGCTAAGGTGATACCTGGAACAGTGATGCCTATGGTCAACACTTTGTTTCTGCTTTTGACAAAATCCAGTAATCACATTAAAGAAAGATGTATTTTTTTGATTTCCCATGCTGTTTTTAGGTAATAAGACACATAAGAAACCTTATCCTCTGAGATATAAACCTCTGCTACTGAACATGTCCACCATATGTAATAAAACATTATGACAGGAAAAGCAGTTACAACAGCAGCCCTTACAGAGACTATGAGTTGCATCATGTTTTCTGAAATGGAGGACAGAAAAAGTGCAGTAGAAGATCTGAAAAGACAAAATCACAATGACTTATTTTGTAAAAAAATAAGGGATTTATAGCAATTATAGATCCCTGCCAGTTAGGGATATGATATTAAATCTAGGTCCACTGCATACATAAATGAAAACCATTATTTGTGTAAGTTATTCTTTGTTATCCAGTTGCAGTTTTATAGCTTGTGTCACTATAAAAACCCTATAATTGTGTTTCACTGAATTACATTTTGGAGTGTACCATATATGCAGCTGTCAGGTCTGTTATTATTATATTAACATGTCTTTGGAATTTCTTACGAAGATTTGATTTCTGTATGCCAGTAAAGGCCAGATTTCTGCACACACTGGGGTAATCTTTGTTGGTATGCATTACTGTGTATGCATTACAACTACAATGATATAAAGGCGTACTTTCTGCAAGTAGGTTACTGCTGCTTTGACTCAGTGTGTGACAAAAATATGTTTTATATTACAGGTCTTCTTTTCATCTTGCTTGGATGATCATATACAGTGCAAGTATGATTCATCACACAACTTTCAAAACATTTTACTGAAAAACTTAATCCTAAATTTAGTTTATAGAGTGACATCTGATGTTTTCCTGTCTTCAGAAAAATTTGTATAAATGCCAAGAAATGAATTCTGAGCTTTGAAAAAAAACAAACAAACAACAACAACAAAAAAAACATTTACTATACAGTAAGGGTGCTGGTGCTGCAGAAACATACAGAGACTCAGAAATGTGTTACTGACCACTAGAGGGAAGTAGTAATCCATTCACCAGAAAAAGAGAGCCAAAACATGTTTCATCTAATTTTAGGGCTGATTCAAGCCACACTAATTGTAGGGAATGACATGCTTAACTAAATTTGATAGTGAGGAGAAATGACTGGCCATTTAAATACAAAATATTTCAACCACCAAAATGGATTCTCTATCCGTGGAGAAACCGTCCACGGCTGCAGAATTCACTAAAAAAAGTAAAAACAAACAAACAAAAGAAAACCTTTTAAGGTTAACTTTGCTTGACAGCAGTTTCTTAACATTTACAGTATTTTTAATCATTTGCTTTCTGTCACTTCCACAGATGCTCATTGGCAGGGGGAGAATAGAATGATGTCAACACATTTCAAAAATGTTTAGTTGATTATGATTTCAACAAATAGTCACTGATAGTCTGTTTACTGTTCTCTTTTTACTTCCAGTCTTAAATTAATCCTAAACAAATTAAATTTGAGTTCATTTTAGAAAAAATAACCAGTGAAGTTCTTATTTTATTTTATATATTGCTAGGCCTAATATTATTCATACCCCTGGCAACAACATGTTTCTTCTGACTGCAAGTAACATTGTTGCTTTGGAGGGGCCCAGCAAGAATCAACTTGAGTCTGATAGAGAACTTGTGGCAGGAGCTAAAGATTATGGTAATGGAAAGGAGTCCATCCAACCTCAGAGATTTGTAACTCAAAAAAATAAATACTCAAAATATGAGTGTAAACTGTTCTTTTTCAGAATTAATACTCTTTTTTGCATTGTTTTATTATTTCTTTGTTATCTACAGCAAAGGTGTGTTAGCTATATGTATAAAACGATAAATATTAAGTATCTTAATTGCTTAAAAATTATATAAAGTCATGCTTTCAGTCTCAGCTGCAGTGGGAACCTTTCTTTTAACTGGAAGAAATGCACAGAGAAAAAAACATCATGATTGAAATGAAGCCAAAACATGAAAACTAGTGAGCATAAAATAATCACAGATGTGTTAATAAAACAGTAACACAGACTCAGAGATCTCTAAACATAAATAGTCCCAACACTACACATATAAAATGAAAGAACAATTGGAGAAAAGTTATTAATTGGTTTTAAAAACATTTTTACATTGATAGAAAAACATTTAGAGGAAATTCTATAATAGGTGGTTATATCAAGGTTAAGTTCAAAAATTGCAACTAACTTCCAAAAAACAAAGTTATTTTAGGCTCCGGTTGATGGCACAAGGTATAGCCACAGCAAATCTAAGAGATTGTTTTTCAAGTCAAAAACCATCTAAAAATGGAAATACCTTTTATGTAGTTTAGTTGATTAGGTCATAACCAGTCAAGAATTTGAAACTCAATTGTGAAACTGTAATTTCTAGACAGTTTGATCCATATTTGACCACATGAGTATCCAGATCACAGATACAAGGTAAACGTGTTGCGGCTGTCTACAGCAATGTTAGGTGGACAGTCACATCGTCATCGTCATCTTCATCTTCATCATCCATCCAAGCTGCAGGTAGGAGTGCCATGTGCTTTTGAAAGCAAATGCTTACATACTATACTGATATTATCGCCAGGTTATTCAAGCCCTGTACAGATGTTTCGGAAGAAACTACAAATTGCTGACAAACAAAAAATATATATACCTAATGTAACGAAGATGAGCAACTTCACTTGACTAACAGTAAAGTAAGCCACAGGCTGTGCCACATAAATCATGAGTGTAGTTTTTAATTCATATAGCCTCTTAATTTTTCCAACAAAATGTTTTAGAGGAATTAGCCTGTATCCACTTCACTCCTGTTTAACAGGCATAACTTATGTATGGTGACATTTGGTGCAGGCTGATAGCCGCTAATAAGACATCTACAGATGATCTGAGGATGTGTCAGCTTCTTGACATATCGCATTTCTCACTGGGATACCACCGCCTGAATTTACTACCAAGAGAGTGGAGAAAGGACAGGAGCAAGGGTTAAAACTAAGAAGATTCAGGCAAAATTGCTATGATGCAAAGTCACAGGTGGTATGTATTCAGTTGGCTTTTTGCTTTAGACAGCAATTATAGTTTTTATATGGATGTAAAAAGCTTGTAATTCTCATCCTTAAACTTATGACAAACATTAAGATGAAACCCGTTCTCTCTCTCTCTCTCTCTCTCTCTCTCTCTCTCTCTCTCTCCATATATAGTAATTTCAAAACATGACTAATGATATATCACCTATTAATAGGTGATATGTCTCAAGTATTTCTTATTTTAATGATTGACTTATTGCTATACGAAGCTAAACTTAAACCTGTCAGAAAGTGACACTTGTTTCAATGAAATCAAATTATTTCATTGATTTTATGCAATAATCACATTTTCACATTTTTTTTATGACCATGTGTCAGAAATAATTGAGTTTACGTTTCTGATCTTATGGAAACGCGATAAGATTTTCAGTGGTTCTTCAATCAATGAAGCAACTGTATTTAATCATTACACGCAGTCTGTACTATTCTTCCAGGTTCCTTTCGAAGCAGCCACCCTGTATAATGCCCTATCTCATCTTGGTAGGGGGAAACAATGAGCGAAGCTTCTTTTTCTACTGGTACATTCACAGAATGTCAGCCACAACGAAAACTGTTTCCGGATGTTTGGCTGTAAGGCACAGCTTTAAGGACTTTATTACATAATACATCATCTTTGACGTACACTTATTCTGAATATTGTAGAGAAGCAAGGTTTCACTGAGCGATATGAAAAATAACACTGTCATCAAACAGACCGAAACCACCAAGTGAAACATTGACAAACCTCAACTTTGATGGCTGTGCCTGGATCGTACCAACTAGTTCCGGGTAGGAGAAACTTGTGAAACTATATTTTTCTGGCTCTATTTTTTTACTGTAGTGAAATTATGAAGTGAAATGACACAGTTCAAACGACTTTAAAGCTCCCAATCCAGATTTTGGTGATAAGTATATACACACGTCAGAAAGAAAAACAAAGAAAAAATTGGATACCCCCCTGTGTTTCGCAACATGTCCGAACATTTACCTGTTGACTGTTTTTGTAATGTGAAGCTTTCAGGTGCCTCCTCTTCGCCAACAGGGCGTTCAAAATGGAGTGGGCGCTGCCTGGCTGAGATTAAAATACGCGTTTCTGCAGTGTTATTTGTTTTTTTTTAATTACTTTGAATTTGTATTTTAATTAAGTCATCGAGGGACGAGAATTAAATATGTATTGGACGGTTTTCGTCGCCGTTTTAATGGCGACAGGTGAGTTGGCCTGTTTTTCGTTCAGACAGGGTGGGCCCTTCCGTGAAATCCGTTGTGTGTTTTTTTTGCGCCTCTGTACAAAATAACTCTTTTTTTTCCTACAGAATAAATAGTTTTCTGGGTTGTTACGGTTATTTGTTGCAGATTGGAAAATTATGTATTTAATCCACAAAGTTATTCAAAGAGTTCGATTTTAATACTAAAAGCCTTTGGTTCCCTTTTCGTTTCTCTGTTGCGCTGTGACGGAACATTGTAATTCTATTTCCAAAGAGAACGCGTCAGATTCTGTGTGTAATTGTTGAAGAAAATATTGTCTAATTAGTGATTTTGAATTTGAAACTTTGCCCTGTTAAACCTAATAAAAATGCAACATTTCCACATAAAATATATTAAAGTTAAGTTTTGTAAGCTATTCCGAGTAGAGTCAGTTATTGCTTGCATTTAAACTTATTTAGAAGCCGGACTGAATCCTTATTTTAATCTTCTTCGAAGCGATGTTCCTCTTGTTAAGCTTTACAGACCTGTGAAAACGGGGTTAACACACTGGAGTAGATATTTAAATTGCCCCATCTCATTTATGTGGACAAAGATGCATTTACTAAACATCAGAATGGCAAAAGCTTTTATTTTGACTCCTGAGCTTCATAATATATCAAGAGAATGGCATCAGTGGGACATGACTAATGTGGGTCAGAATGAGAGATTGAGGCATGGCTGTGACTCAACTTGCCCACTCTATGAGAGATACTATGAAGAAACATTGTTTATGGACCACACCTTGACTATTGCATACTACGGTGACTTCCATGATTAAGTTTGCAAAAGCAATGTAAAATTTTGACAGTAGTAGACCTTTTTATTAATATTATAATTAATATTTTTATTAATTTTATTAATATTTTCTAAACCTTTCCAGAGTCTACCCTGGCAATTCAGGTTACCTGTCCTACCAAGAGGTACGTCGTCATGCTCTTCCAACCTGTCACACTCAATTGTGAGTACACAACGAGTGCCACTGACCATCCTATTGTCACATGGAAGTACAAATCCTACTGCCGGGACCCCATCCGAGAGGCACTTAGCAGTACGAATACCGCCATCTCTCAGACCAACATCGACCCCACCATAAACTGTCCTGACAAAGACAGAACAATCCGCACTGTGGCAGTTAAGGAGGGCGATTCCGTCGTACTGGGCAAAGAATACGCAGCTCGCAAGATCAACATTATAAACAGTAAGTTAATAAACACTACTGGATAAATCTTTACTATGGATTGAATGAAGTATGATAGAAATTTTGTATTTTGACAGATGAACTGGTTTTAGAAAGAGAAAGCGATCAAGAAAAATGTTTCCTAAAATTTGGAGTTTCTGTATTAAACATTGATGTAAACAAATCACACTCAAGTTACACACTCAAATCATTTAAATATTTTCTGTTTTCAGTGTTTTTATTGTTATTAAGCAGATTTGCTCTGTCATAGCTTTGTACAATTTAACATCAGACATTTTATGTAGATCTGTCTTTCAAAGTGATGGGTTCAAAAATATGATACAAGTCAATCCAAAAAATTCTAACATGATTTCCGTGCATTTTTTCTAAATAAAGTGCAAAAATTATGATCTCAGAGCAAGTCAAAACAATTTTTATGAGGTAGAGTTGAGAAACTACAGTACAAAAATAAAATTTTAAGAGGGCATCTGAAGCTGAAGTACTCATTAGTTCCTCTTATTAAAGCTAACTTTTTTTTAAAACTGCTATTGGCACACTGGCTACCTGAAGAAATAGCCCTACTTATTAATTGGATAAATCTGTAGTACTTGTGTTAAGGGAAGTTTTGAATTTTTGTATAAATCATTGGTTGTTGCTCTCAGCACGCTCATGCTTGTTTGACGTCGAACTTTTGTGTATTTTTAGAAGTTACTTCTCTGTGGTGCACTACATAAAAAAACGTGAATATAGAATTAAAAGAAGCAAAATATATCTTACTAAATGCACATGTAAGGTTTACTTGTGTAATCATGTGCTGCTTGTTTTTATAAGGATTTGGATCATATTTCTGTGAGTCATCTTGTTGATATCTGCCTCATTCAGTAAAAAAGTATGTTTCATTACCATTTTAATTTATCCTTTGTACTTTTTATATTTTCTTTGACTTTTGACCTTTTCTTTTTTATTTTATCATCAAAGGCGCCACTGGAATTTTGTTATGTTTCAGAAAAATAATTTAAAATGTAATGTCTTATTCATAATTTCTGTCATGATAAGGATATGGTTTTGCTACATCATAACTGTTTGGAAATTCATAAACAATATTGGACTGCAAAATGGTTAGCACTGTTGCTTTGCAGCAAGAAGCTCTTTGGTTGAAATCACAGCGTGGTCCATGTTTTATTGTGGACATTGGGAAATGTGCTGCTGCACCATGTTGTCTTCATACTGCAGGAAAATGAAAGTCATGCAGTACTAATAAAAACTTGATAAGTCACTGACCAGGAGATTATCTTACTATAGAAGGAAAACATACTCATTTATTTTCAGACTTTTTAATCCTTTATAAATGCTTCAAACTATCATGGAAGGTGCTTGATTCATTATGAATTATTTTTTTGTACAACCTATCAAAGCAAACTTTGCTGCAAGATGGCACAAGTCACTGCAGGATCAAAATGTGCAACTTGGGTAGATTAGCTGTATGCTTAAATTTTATTTATTTATTTTTTTCCCTGAAAATGAACTGACGTCACTTGACAAGTGCAAGAAAATCTCATTTAATCTTAATGTGAATTTGGTCATTTTGGACGTTCCCTAAATGACCAACGATCAAATGATCACTTCAAATGTGAAAGTATATCTTGATTGCCATAAAGATGAAATTGAAATTTAATAATGGCGAATAATTAAAATAAATTCTCCCTCACAGAGGCAGACCTGCAAATCTCTGACACTCATTGGGGGGAAAGTGGTGTTTACTACTGCACCGTGGTATCATCCAAGGATATTTCAGGAAATAATGAAGAATTCACTGAATTACTTGTGCTTGGTGAGTTTTGCTTTTTTTAATTATTCATTTTATGTCTACATTTCCTGATGATTATATTTTCTTTTCTCCCCATCTCTTTTCTCATTTCTGCTCCCATTCACTAAAATTATTACAAGTTCAGAAAAATAACGGTAAAAAATAATAATTACCAAAAGCAGTGAGGGCAACGCTTTGTGTGCAAGTTACTGAACTATTTTGGGGTTTTATGGTCAAGAAGATATTTTCCGCAAACTTGATTAAGCAGCAGAGTTAGATACCGCCCTAAAGTAATTGCAGCTTTATCTGTCTTTCACAGAGAGAAAGACTAATACTACTGACCTCCTGCCTGGCATTGACTTACTGGTTATGGAAGGTAGTACAATACTGTTGTGTGAGAGGAGTAGGGGATATTGGGTGCATTAGGTTTCATTCTGTAGAGGGGATGATTCTGCTCTCTGGCTGCTTTACTGAGGGACTTTGAGCTTGTGTGCGCTCCTTAAATAAAATGAACAATTCTCAACTCTTTAAACAGTTTTAATATAAAATTATGAGAACAATTACCAAGTACTTGTCACATTTTGAGAGATGGGGCACTTCTAAAAGTCCTGATGTAGACAAAAACACATCACATTGAGGAGCTTCTCTAATCTTCTTTTTTATATGTCTTTATATTTTCTGAACTGCATTGTTTTAGTTCTTTTCAGGTCCAATATAAATTTAGTTGCTGAACAACAAAAACATCTCTCTGCATGTTTCTTAATTTGTGTGCAGGTTGGTTTTTTTTTTTTTTTTTTTTCTTCCATGCTCACTGTCACCTCTGTCTGTGTTATGGGCCGCCTGAATAGACAAGCAGAGTAATCTGGATTTACCAGTTTGACATGTCCTTAAACATGTTCACATTAACATGTTAGGGCTCATATGTTTTTTTTTTTGTTTTTGTTTTTTTTTTAAACACAAAATTGGCTTTTCACAACACAGACTTTTTTCTTTGCTGTTCTGCATAGATAATTAATACAAAGTTTTTGGGAATAAAATTTCAGTTTTTTTACTTTTTTATCTGATTCATTTTCTCCTCCTTTGTTTGTAGTACACATTTGTACCTACAAATAAATGTGTTTGGCTACCTACAAGTATCTTTTGGGTTCATGGATAGTGAGTGCAGTGTGCTTTTTTTTCTGGGGTAGAGACAGACTGTAAAACCTTCAACATTATGATATCATATGTGTCTCTGTTTGATGCACACAGACTGGCTCCTGGTTCTTCTGGTAGTTTTGGGCTTCTTTTTGCTCCTTCTTCTCATCGGGATCTGCTGGTGCCAGTGTTGCCCTCACACCTGCTGCTGCCTCATCAGCTGCCCCTGCTGCCCACAACGCTGCTGCTGTCCGCGAGCATGTAAGTATCAAGTAGAAAAAGAATGGAATCATTTTGATTCTAGTTAATATTTAGTTCTAGTGAGATCTAAATAATGAATTATCAGACAGGCTTTTAGTTGATTATTTTACTGGCTTTTCGCTAATTCTTGATCTCTTAATGATTTCTTAATCATACTTGCACTCCCTGCAAGTGGAAATTAGCTATTTTTGCTATGACCTGGTGCCATGCATCTCTCCTTTTGAAAGGTTAATGAAATGTCGAACACTGTTTCTATAAATAAACCGTAAACAGTATTTGTTTGCACCTTTTGGTTAAAGGGAATGTGTATATATGTTTTTAAAGCAATAAAAGTTAACGTTCAAGAGGCTTTTAGGCAACACTTACAGTATTATGTCATTTGATAATAATTGCACACCTTGAGTCTGATTGTATAGTAAAACTTCCATGACTAAACACAATTTGGCAAATTAGATTTTTAATTTATTTAGAAGTCCATCAGATGTGCACTTATAAGTTTTCTTGTCAAATATTATTTTCGGGTTTTCTTTTAGGTATTATCAATTTCCAATTTTGAATGATTTAGATATTTTTGCCCCCAGAGTCTATGCTGCCAAAGAGAGGATGTGTTGCAAGTTTTTGGCTTCTTAATTTTCTTAAATAAAAGTCCTCCAAACCACATGCTGATAATCTATTTAAAGGTCATAAATGGTGGAAGTTCTCAGTACTGCTGCATTGTTTTTTGTTTGCTTCCCTTCTGCACGGTTGGATTTTATGCTTTCTGTCCTTGAACAATCTTTAACTATGAAACTACTTTGTTTCCAAATGTTATCTGCTCTCTCCCATTATGTTGCAGTGTATGAGGCAGGAAAAGCAGCAAAGAAAGGTGTGCTCAGTCAGTATGCTCCCACCATGTATTCTGCCATGTACGCTCAGCCTGTGTACGGCGGCTCACAAGGTAACCAGTCCGTCATGCCCTTGCTGCCCATTCACAATGGAGTTGGACAACCCCAAAGCAATTACGGCCATGATTATGATGGTGCCAGCTCAGGTAACTTTACAACAAATAGTGTGACATAGTGGATGTTTTAATTATCATAATGACATGAACCTAAGTAAATTTTAAGTAATTTTTTCTTTTTGCAGTGGGTCAGGGATCTCATGTGCCTTTGCTGCAGGACAGTGGAGGAGATCACAGTGAGTTAAGGGAAAATAGCATTCGATGTGGGGTGGGGGTTTTTCTTGCACAGCTCTCTGAATTATTTGGGTTATTTTGTAAGAGGACTTTTCTTATTACAGCGTTATGGAAATTTTATCTTGATGTTTCCAGTGGTTTTGCTTAGTTGTGAAATGACTAAAATTGGCTTTAAGAATGGAAACTGGGTAGAAGTTCCAACACCAAATTCCAAAATAATGCGTTTACATAACTATAAATTATTAAAGCATTAATTCTCAGGAAAAGCCATTTGATTTACATAAAAACATGTTCTTTCTTACTTGAATAATTTCTGCCCCCTAGTGTCAAACTTTAGTATTAAGTACTAAGTATTTCCAACAGTTCTTCAAAGTATTTAGCAAAAAAACAAGCAAATCATGTAGGTCAAAGAAGAGGAATTATAAAAACAACTGGCAAACATCAATGGAGGAGCCAGATGCATTCACAGAGATTACATTTCATTTTGTGATATTTTTTCTTTTTTTACAGCCTGTTATATAATTTTTGATTTAATGTTCAACTGGCATAGCTAATTTCCTTATCTATATATTTCTGTTCTTGCTGATCTTTTTCTATGTAGCGCCTATTTACACAACACTATTGGTGATTGAAGTTAAATCCAAAGGTTTACATTTTTAAAATTGTAAATCAAACATTTCTGCACTGATCAGAAATGACAAAGTGAGGAAAAACTGCTTATGAAACAACACCACGTTATGCTGGAAACCCTCACATCAAGACCTGTATAAGAATGCATTTTTGACACAAAGTATGTGTCCTTATTGTATTACTTGTTATAATGGTATACATAAATTAGAATGAAAAAGTCATAATTATTTATGATGCAGTTTGATGAACTGTATCAGGCAGATGCAGAATGATGGACTTTTTTCTGAAAGACTAACCCGAAACAATAGTATATTTTTTTCAGGATTAAGCAAAGTTTATTGCTAGTTCTTTAGTGATAAATATAATCTCTTTTTTTTTTTTTGCACAGCTCGTAGTGGTTATCGCATTCAGGTGGACCCAGCTGGAAATGCAACCCGGGCCATTTACTACATGGAGAAGGAGCTGGCCTCATTGGACCCCTCCAGACCTGCAAACTACAACCGTTGTGAGTGACTTCCTGTGGTTTTGTCATACTGGTGTGCCACAACCTACTCTCGCTAAATATAAATCAAGTTTCTGACAAAGAGTCACTTAATCATTGCCGGTGGGTTCAACATATTACTGAAGTAGTTCATTGCAATTGTTCAGTGTCTGAAAGAGTTATGACCCAAAATATTCATGTTTACTATTTATTATTTTCCCATGATATGACAGCATTGAAAAGCTGTATCTATGAGAACATTTTACCTGTCCATAAAATGAAAAAGTAAAACGAAAAGTAGTTTTTGCCAACAATTCTTGAAAATAATCTTCTAAATAAATTTTGACATTTAATGGACTGCCCCGGCTTACTGTATATTAATAAGCCTTTTAAACTATTAAACATATAGTCTCATGTATTATCTTGTGAATTTAAAGTACGAATCAAGTTTTAAAAAGAAATACAATAAATAAAGTAAATTAAATTTAAATAATGTGAAAGAAACTAAATACATTACATTTATTTAATTATTTTTACCTAACTGTAGATCTGATTGAACTGGCATTGCTCTCACAGAATAATTAGGCCACAAATTCTCATTATGTGCAGGCTGCTGCGGTTTTACACTCTCCACCCTTTCTGTTTCATGTTCTCTGGGAAGTCCAGCTAAAATCGTGCGTTGATTTTAGGGCTGTTGTAAACGAATATCTTAGTAATCGAGTAATTATCGATTATTATTACGATTAATCGAGTAATTGCATAAAAAAATTGATAAAATAAAATATTGGTAAATGTGGCATAACACCGGTGTTACTATCGGATATCAATATCACTCTAATTTTTCATATTTGAGCTTCTCTACTAGCTACTTTTTTGTAGTTTAGAAAATTAACCTGTAACAAGAATAGCTCATTTTCTAAGTTAGCCTGAAGAAAAGTTATACAAAAATCTGAAATTATATTCAATTTGATAATAAAGAGGCAGGCTCACAAATACGCTTATAAAAAATGCCTATACTCCAACTTTTAGTTTATGTATTCATCTTCAGTGCGTTTAATAGATGAACTCTCACCTTGCCCCATACATGTTTGAGAATACGGGAAATGTCACCTGGGGCGGAGGATAGATGAATGAACGAATGAATAGGAGGAGGGGCGCAAGTCCGGGGGGCAGTATTACGGACAACATCTGTTTTGTCTCTCACACACTACTAAAAACTAATACACACACACACACAAAATATTAAAATTGCGCATACACACTAATAAAATATCACACATGCATACAATTTTTTTTTCTCACATGCATACATAAAAGACTAAGATTGCACATATAAACTAATAAAATTAGACTCACCTTTTTCATGTGTGAGTTGTCACAGAAGAGGCGGGGCATAATTCGGAGATCAGATCGCGCATGCGTTGATACCACAGTGACGTCAGCTTCAAGTTGGATGTTAGAGCTACACTGTGTTAGCTGCTTTTATCTCAATGCTAATCCGATTTTTGAACGCTAATTTCGGCCAGCCGTTCTCTACCGCTCCTTCCTCAAGCACTCGGCGGTTCACTTAGGGCTTA